>AWOL01S0010871.1:21488-31556 GCA_000715115.1 Nicotiana otophora | reverse complement strand
TATATATATATATATATATATATCATACTCGGGCAAAAATATTGAACATAGTTGAATTCATATCTCGACTAGTGGTATTCAACTAAAACATCAATATGCATCAACGACACTTAGAAAATTACTGAACAATCACAAAAATAGTAGTAGCCTTAGAAAACATATAGAGGAACCAATTCAAAAACAATAGAGAAACAGAGGAATCAATTCAATCAATAACAACAAACAAATATCACAAACGACTTAGCAAATACAGAAAAAGCTATACTTTCACAAATCCCAAAATGCCATAGTCATATCAAAAATCACAAATTGGTACATGGTAAGCAAAATTTGTTTGCCGACAAAGACAAGAATATAAAGGAGAAGAATGTTTTTTGCAACAATCTCGAAACCTACACAAATCCTCAATTGCTTTTCTCTGCTCTCCACAACACTGTTTGAAACTGCATCCTCCTTATTTCGCAATCAACCCATTAAATCCATCGTTGAATCCTTCAATCAAAGGAGAATTTAATGTAGAGTCGAAGCACCCTTGCCTTAACAATGTCCTTTGATGAATCTCTGAGTTAACGCCAAACGTCGAATTTTAATTGTATAATTCATCGTTGTCCTATTGGTTTTAGTGTTGTGTTTATAGTTGTTGCTTTTGACATTTTAATCAGTCCATCCCTGCCATTGGTGTTAGTATTGTGTTTGTAGCTGTTTGCTCTGTTTAGGTGTTTTCCGGTACTACTGTTAACTCTTTGCTTTTATCTTTCAGTTTTCGGGTTAAATTGATTCATATAGAAGAAAAGGTTCTCTATTTATTCAAGCTAACTTGGATAGGTCTTTTTCCTTTTTCCCGGATTTAAAAAAAAAAGTATTTGTCATGAAAATTTATAAGTTTTCGAAAATTCTTTTTTAACCTCATAAAATTACAATATTTTTGTTAAGTAAATACTCCCTCCATTTCAAATTAGATGAGATACTTTCTTTTTTAGTCTGTTCCAACATAAATTGACACATTTCTAAATTTGGAAAGAACTCAACTTTAAACTCTTCATTTTACCCTTAATGAGGAGCTTTTATAACCACACAAATGTTACGGCCCCATAAAGCTTTTACCCCTTAAACTTTTAAGACCACAAGTTTCAAAAGCCTTCTTCTTTTTTCTTAAACTTTGTACCGAGTCAAACTACCTCATCTAAATTGAAACGGAGGGAGTATATATTAAAACATAATTTTAAATTTCATATTACCTTTTTTTCAACTTAACTCAAAAGCTATTTTTTAAAAATAAAATAAAAATCATCCAAACGCCTGTTACTTTGGACTCTTTTCTTTCGCTGCTTTCAAAGTGTTTTTCAGAAGATCTTCTTTCTTCTTCAACGCTAAATTCCAGGTATGATCTTCTTCTTCTTCCCTTTCTTCTCTGCTCTTCTGCTCTGAATCACTGCCTTAACAGTCGGAGGACCCATGCCTTAATAATTTTCCTTTGACGGATGTCTGAGTTAACGTCAAACTTCGATTAGATGTTAAACTTTGAATATCATAATTCATCGTTGCATGTCCTTTTGGTGTTAGTGTTGTGTTTATAATTTTGTTTTTGACATATTATTTAGTCCATCCCTACCATTGGTGCTAGTATTGTGTTTGTAGCTATTTGCTCTCTTTTAGGTATTTTCTGGTACTACTGTTAACTCTTTGCTTCTATCTTTCGGTTTTAGGGTTACATTGATTCAATTATCTTCCTCCTTTCCCTTCCATTCCCATCTCCATAATACTATCTTTTCGTCCCTTCCCCATAATACTACCTATTTTTCTTCTTGCAGTTTTCACTTTTTAAAGGATTTTTACTAAGATGCCTATGGTAACACGTGGTGCTGTGAAGCGTCTTCGAAAACTGTCTAAGGATCCCGAGGCAGATTACGATGAGGTGGTTTTTTTCGTATATTGTTATTTTTCTTCTTATTTAATCAGTACATTGTGCATACCCATTTAGCTTTTTGATGGGTAAAACTTAGAATACTGGATTTGTATGTTAGCCTTTTGTGTTCTTGGAAACCAGGTAGATTGACCCTAAGCGGCCAGATCCGGTGTGTTTTAGACCCCTTATGTTGTATAGACTGAAGGTGTATTGATTAGCAAGCTGATTGTATTTTGTTTCCAACGATAGTCTGAATGTGGTTTTGAATGGTAATTGATTTATTGGTTTTACAGTTGGATGTTACATCAATAGTTGATGTTCTTAAGTATGGTGATTGCGATTTAATGAAGATGTTGGCAATCAAAAAACTCCAAAAATTGTTCGATTACGGTATGAACTGCTCCAGCTTTGTTTCTACTGATTTTCTTAAACTCGTATATCACTTACGTTCAAAGTTTTATTCACATATATGATCACTGCTCTAGAAGATGCTCGAGACTCTGGTGAACTTGTTCCTCTACTTAATGAAATTCTAGGGAGAGGATTCATCAGAGCTCAAGGTAGATAGTGATGTGTTGATCACCTTTTTGTGCCTCTTATTTAGTGTCTTGTGGTTGTAGCTTCACACTTGCTTTATTCTTATGGTTTTGTGGTTATAGTCTGAAGCTGCTAAGGCTGTCATATACAATATTCCTGAATTGTTAGAGCTAACTGATTTGGTGATTGAGAATAAGCTAGTTGAAACTCTTCTAAAGCTTTTGCTTTTTCTAGATGGTAATGTTTGTAAGCAGGTATGATTTAAAATTGGCAGACCCCTATGCTGTATAGACTGGAGCTATGTTTAATAGTAGACTGATTATTTTTTCCTTCCAAATATAGGCAGTGGAGAAACTGGGAAAGGTTGCTCAATCCGTTGTAGGTCGTGATTATACTCTAATTGAGTGTGGGGCTTTGGATGATTTGATGGAAATTGTTAAAAACACTAACGAGATTTCAATGCTGAGAAAAGCCTCGTGGACTATATCAAAATTTTGTGGAGGCATGCCAAAACCACCTTTTGAAAAGGTCGGTTAATTACTGTTGATTTGTTTTTTGCATCTGCAACTATTTGATGCTAAACATTACTGATTACAATTCAATTTTCAGGTGAAACCAGCATTCCCAACTCTTCGTAACCTTCTTACTTTAAATGTTGACGAAGAGGTGCTGAAAAATGCATGTTGGCACTTTATTACTATTTATCCGAAAACCGGACGAGTTGAATTTATATGTAGTTCTAAGGGTATGTGGTATAACTCGATATGAATACAAAAGAGAAGTAAAAATATCAAATATTGACTGTAAAGAATGAGAAAATAAGGAAAGTTGAAAAGAGATGATTTGTGAACAAGCAAAATAA
The DNA here is from genome assembly GCA_000715115.1 of Nicotiana otophora. Classification (NCBI taxonomy): domain Eukaryota; kingdom Viridiplantae; phylum Streptophyta; class Magnoliopsida; order Solanales; family Solanaceae; genus Nicotiana; species Nicotiana otophora. The sequence continues at coordinate 28,251 of AWOL01S0010871.1, read as the reverse complement.
AATGATGTATGAAGCTCAAAAGGACAATCTTCCAATATAGGAATATATCAACAGTATTTTTGTTACAGTGTATGAACGACTTGGTCTCCCTTACAAGAATAATACACATCCCTCTTATAGTGGAGGGATTCAATTTTGGATATAATTAAAAATACATAGTGGGAAACCCATGATAAATCAGTTTTTTCCTAGTTTCCGCCGAGATTCCATCTCTTAGTGCAGTTGTAACGGCTCTTGTCTCTTGGCTTGATCATGATCGGACTTGGTATCGGTCGGTTTCACGGGTTACAGCTCGATGTGGCTTCGAGCTCGATATTGACTCGGGGCCCAGTACTGACTCAGGGTCAGTATTAGTTGGCCTCTGGCCCTTTAATCTCAATTCCATCGCTTCTCATCATAGTTTGATTTGAACTCGAACTCGATAATGACTTCAAGCTCGGTATTTGACTTGTCCATGAAACTCGAAGCTCGTTTATTTCTTCAGATCTCATCTCGATATTATGAAGACTCTCTTCGGTCCATTATGTTTCCATCTCGATTAGTCGTACGAAGGTCGAAATCGATTTCGACCGTATACAGATAGTCCCATCATTTCTCGAAAAAGATGTTGCGAGAAATGACGTGATTTTTCAACAGTACTATTAGACGCACACTGACGTTTGCATCGAGCCCGACCATGACGTATATGATAGATGACCCGTCGGTTTAGTTTATCAAGGGATTTAATGAGTGTCAGACGATGATCGTCCACCGTTGATATTGAACTGACGTTGATCAATCTATAAATAGCCCCTTTCTTTGTCATTTATCACTTTTGCATATCCAATCTCCAAATTTTATAAAGTTCTTTCTTGCATCTTCTGAGTTCATCTGTAAATCTGTGATTTTTCACTGCTAAAGTTTTCTTCAAAAACACCAAATCTTTTTTTACCTCCTTCTATTTTCGATCTTTAAATCCAAAATGGTGAAAACATCAAAAACCGTTCCTCAAAAAGAAAAAGCTTCTTCTTCATCGTCTGTCGCCGACAAACCATCGATGGAGCCACGGCCCGAGGAGTGTGTTCTCGGGGCGTGTGTTCTTACTTCTTATTTCAAGGTCGATAAAGGCTCATCGGTTCCTGACCGATGCAAGCCAGTATCGAGGTATATGTGTTCGATAACCGAGGGGTATATCGAACAGATAAGGAAAGATTGCAATTGGTAGAACAAAGAAGTGGTAATCCCATCTCCCGAAGATGATATTACTACTCACGTGAAAGGGCTTTTAGGTGTGTATACTTACCCTTTCACGTTAGGTCCTCTCGACCCTGTTATCATTAACTTTTGCCATCAATACCAAATAACCCTAGGCCAAATCCATCCTTCTACAGCCCTCGCCTCTTTCGAGGCGGATTAATAAAACTTCAGCGCCGGGCCACTAAAGTTTTGTTCTCTAGTATAGATGAGTACAAGGATCGAGGCTGGATGGATAGGTTCATTCGAGTGAAGACTTCGAACCTAATACCGGCCGAGAAGATGCCATTTCCCGAGGAGTGGAACATGAAGCGTAAGTGTAACTATACTGTTATCTCCTATTGTTTTATTCCTTCGTTTCTTTCTCACTGATATCCCCTTTGTGATACAGCAGTTCCTTGGATACCCGGTGCAATTCCTGACATCAAGAACTGGGTACAGGACCTGGCTTCGACCTCTAGATATGCCGAGCGCTCATGGCGTAATTTGTCAAAGGGCCGATGGGAGGCCAAAAATCATAGTAAGCCTCTTCCTCGTGTCTTTGATAATTTAAACGAAGTGTTTTCCATATACTTAATCAACTTTCTTATGTGTAGGACTGGGCAAAGATGCGGTTTTGAGGCCTCCGCCCGGCGAGGAAGAGGCTTCAGCCTTTATTCCAAAACCGGTGAACAATAATAAGAGAAAAAGGGCCTCTACTTCCGAAGATCCAAAACTGAAGATGAGGACGGCTTGTAAGCCGAGGAAGAATACCATCCCTTTGACCGAAGAATCAGTTCGGCATCTAAGGGATGAAGACGAGAAAGAAGAAGACGACTCGTCCGTACTGGTGGTCCGAGTGAAGAAACCCATTGATGCCTCAAAGGCAGCTAGATCAATGGTGGTTTGTGTGTCTCCGCCTCGAACTGAGGTGGTATCGGAGAAAGATTCGGGACGAGTCCCATTGTTAGAGATCGAGGATGCTTCCCATCGAAGTCGACAAACGGTGGGTATATCTGAAGGGGATGGTCCTGAAGTTTTCCGAACTGAGGAGAACTCCCCAAGCGAGTCGCTTGGGGCAATAGTAATCGGAGACTCACCCACTCTCCCTGCTTTTTTTGAAGGGGCGATTCGGGAAGTCCAAGCTTTGGGGGCCCTCAAGATAAACCGGTCTCATGAAGGGAAGGACCCCTTCTGTGATTTGTTTACTGGTGTCGGGGATGTTGCTGGCCCTAGTGATGTGTCGGGCCTTTTCTGTGAAGTGCAACAAGCTCTGAATCGGGTAATCTCTAACTCCCTTCATTGATACCAATTTTATGTTTTCTATTCTTTTCTAACTTCTTTTCTTCTTTCTTCGTAGGCCGCAGCGGTTCATCGATAATCATGTTCCCAATATCGAGCTGAGCTGCGTCGGTACGAGGCCGACCTTTGATGGGTCATAGAGGAGAGGAACGCCCTTAGACTTCTCTTCGGGAAAAGGGAAGAAGAAATCAAGGACGTCCGAGCTGAATTGGCCAAGGCGTATCACGACCAGGATGACCTGACCGAGCAGGTAATGATAATTTTAAAAACCCATAGGCTTGATCCTGGAACGGTGGTTAATATTTCGATCTCATAATTGTAGTAGAAGCTTGAGGTGATTGGCAAGCTTCGTGAGGAGGTTGATATGATAAGGGTAGAGACTTTGGGATGGAAAGATGGTATGGACCGTCTCGCCGCAGAAAAAGAAACTGCTCGAGCCCAATTATCATCAGCCAAAAACCAACTTCAAGCTATGAAGGAGAAGTGCTTGGTTCAAGCAAGAAAAATAGAGGAGCTCGAGGCTCAGTTGGCCTCCGAACTTGCCAAGTCCAAATCTGACGCCAAACAAGCAAAGGCTAATGCGGATGTATACGTGGACGTCTATCAGGACGATGCTGAAGCTGCTCAGGTACAAGCAAGAGAGGCAGCCGACACCGCTAAAACTCGAGCACATTGGGTTGCTAAACTTGCTAAATTCCAATCTCGGAGGGAGACCCTCGAGGAGATACATGCTCGAGGTTTCGATCTCATCGAAGAGACAAAAATGGCTAAAGAGCTCGAAGTCGATGCTGAAGCCTTGGCTTCCGATGATGATGATGATGATGACGATGGAAGCGAGAGTGGGTTCGAGAGTGGGGAGGAGCCTGATGGAGAAGAGACCTCCCCCGGGGATAACCAAGAGACGTAGAGTTTTTTTCTTTTTTCTTATGTATGGTCCTATTTGTAAACACTCTTGTATATATATATATAAAGTTCTTTTTCCTTTCCCGACTTCTCTGTTTTATTTTCTGCCTTGTGAAGGTTTTGTTTCATTCATGCTTTATGAAAGTTTTCATAAGTTCGAGGCTTTAGGTAATTTGATTGAATTTGGACCTTGTAGCCTTTATAACCGAGTGAGTGCTTGCTCGAATTCGAAGTATGGTAGCCCTTAGGCTTTATTGATCGAGTGAGTGATTGCTCGAACTCGAAGTAATATAGCTCGTAGGCTTAGTGGTTGAGTAAGTGATTGCTTGAACTCGAAGAAAGGTAGCCCGTAGGCTTAATAGTCGAGTGAGTGATTGCTAGAACTCAAAGAAATGTATCCCGTAGGCTTAATAGTCGAGTGAGTGATTGTTCGAACTCGAAGAAAGGTAGCATGTAGGCTTTATATTCGAGTGAGTGCTTTGCTCGAACTCATAGTCAGGTAGCCCGTAGGTGTTTTAGTCGAGTGAGTGCTTTTCTCGAACTCGAAGTAAGGTATCCCTTAGGCTTTATTGGTCGAGTGAGTGATTACTCAAACTCAAAGTAATATAGCCCGTAGGCTTAGTCGTCGAGTGAGTGATTGCTCGAACTTGAAGAAAGGTATCCTGTAGGCTTAATAGTCGAGTGAGTGATTGCTCAAACTCGAAGAAAGGTAGCCCGTAGGCTTTATAGTCGAGTGAGTGCTTTGCTCGGACTCGTAGTAAGGTAGCCCATAGTCTTTATAGTCGAGTGAGTGCTTTGCTCAAACTCGAAGTAAGATAGACCTTAGGCTTTATTGGTCGAGTGAGTGATTGCTCAAACTCGAAGTAATATAGCCCATAGGCTTAGTGGTCGAGTGAGTGATTGCTCAAACTCGAAGAAAGGTAGCTTGTAGGCTTAATAGTCGAGTGAGTGATTGCTCGAACTCGAAGAAAGGTAGCCCGTAGGTTTTATAGTCGAGCGAGTGATTGCTCGAACTCAAAGAAAGGTAGCCCGTAGGCTTTATAGTCGAGTGAGTGCTTTTCTCGAACTCAAAGTAAGGTAGCTCGTAGGCTTTATAGTGGAGTGAGTGCTTTGCTCGAACTTGAAGTAAGGTAGCCCTTAGGCTTTATTGGTCGAGTGAGTGATTGCTCGAACTCAAAGTCATATAGCCCGTAGGCTTAGTGGTCGAGTAAGTTATTGCTCGAACTCGAAGAAAGATAGCCCGTAGGCTTTATAGTCGAGTGAGTGCTTTGCTCGAACTCGAAGAAAGGTAGCCCGTAGGCTATATAGTCGAGTGAGTGCTTTTCTCGAACACGAAGTAAGGTAGCCCTTAGGCTTTATTGGTCGAGTGAGTGATTGCTCGAACTCAAAGTCATATAGCCCGTAGGCTTAGTGGTCGAGTAAGTTATTGCTCGAACTCGAAGAAAGATAGCCCGTAGGCTTTATAGTCGAGTGAGTGCTTTGCTCGAACTCGAAGAAAGGTAGCCCGTAGGCTATATAGTCGAGTGAGTGCTTTTCTCGAACACGAAGTAAGGTAGCCCTTAGGCTTTATTAGTCGAGTGAGTGATTGCTCGAACTCGAAGTCATATAGCCCATAGGCTTAATGGTCGAGTGAGTGATTGCTCGAACTCGAAGAAAGGTAGCCCGTAGGCTTTATAGTCGAGTGAGTGCTTTTCTCGAACTCAAAGTAAGGTATCCCTTAGGCTTTATTGGTCCAATGAGTGATTGCTCGAACTCGAAGTAATATAGCCCGTAGGCTTAGTTGTCGAGTGAGTGATTTCTCGAACTCGAAGAAAGGTAGCCTGTAGGCTTAATAGTTAAGTGAGTGATTGCTCGAACTTGAAGAAAGGTAGCCCGTAGGCTTTATAGTCGAGTGAGTGATTGCTCGAACTCGAAGAAAGGTAGCCCGTAGGCTTTATAGTCGAGTGAGTGATTGCTCGAACTCGAAGAAAGGTAGCCCGTAGGCTTTATAATCGAGTGAGTTCTTTGCTCGAACTCGAAGTAAGGTAGCCCATAGGCTTTATAGTTGAGTGAGTGCTTTGCTCGAACTCAAAGTAAGGTAGACCTTAGGCTTTATTAGTTGAGTGAGTGATTGCTCGAACTCGAAGTAATATAGACCATTGGCTTAGTGGTCGAGTGAGTGATTGCTCGAACTCGAAGAAAGATAGCCCATAGGCTTTATAGTCGAGTGAGTGATTTGCTCGAACTCGAAGTAAGGTATCCCTTAGGCTTTATTGGTCGAGTGAGTGATTGCTCGAACTCGTAGTAATATAGCACGTAGGCTTAGTGGTCGAGTGAATAATTTCTCGAACTCGAAGAAAAGCAGCTCGTAGGCTTTATAGTCGAGTAAGTGATTGCTCGAACTCAAAGAAAGGCAGCTCGTAGGCTTTATAGTCGAGTGAGTGATTGCTCGAACTCGAAGAAAGGTAGCCCATAGGCTTTATAGTCGAGTGAGTGCTTTTCTTGAATTCGAAGTAAGGTAGCCCTTAGTCTTTATTGGTCGAGTGAGGGATTGCTCGAACTCGAAGTAATATAGCTCGTAGTCTTAGTGGTCGAGTGAGTGATTGCTCGAACTCGAAGGAAGGTAGCCCATAGGCTTAATAGTCGAGTGAGTGATTGCTCGAACTCAAAGAAAGGTAGCCCATAGGCTTTATAGTCGAGTGAGTGCCTTGCTCGAACTCGAAGTAAGGTATCCCGTAGGCTTTATAGTCGAGTGAGTGATTTGCTCGAACTCGAAGTAAGGTAGCCTGTAGGCTTTATTGTCGAGTGAGTGCTTTGCTCGAACTCGAAGTAAGGTAGCCCGTAGGCTTTATAGTCGAGTGAGTGCTTTGCTCGAACTCGAAGTAAGGTAGCGCGTAGGCTTAGTGTGGGGCTTGGCCTTGTTGATATTTCGGTTGGCAGTCCCCGATTAATGGGGTAATGGTCAATCCTTGAGTCTGTTGGCATAATAGATCATGAAATAGACTAGTGGGTGTTGTGGTTCTGATACGTGAGATATCGGCACAGAAGAAATTTCTCTTTATATCGTTATACATGTGTTCATGTTTTGTTCCAAGGATTGAGCAAACTACACGAGCATGGTTTGATTTGACCATTTGGCTCTTACAATTTTTCCTATTGAAACCCCGTTGTTATGAAGTAACTTCCTTGCATCGAACTTGACATATGAACTTGATATATTTGAGGGTAACGCCTCCCAGTATTCGAGGTTGATTGTAAAGAGGCCTCGCATACTGTTAAATTGCTCTAAGTTACCACGATCAATGGTTGCCTCATTAAAAACCTTGCCGAAAAACCCATCTGGGATAAAACCGATCTAAGGGAAAAA
>AWOL01S0010871.1:4347-19698 GCA_000715115.1 Nicotiana otophora | reverse complement strand
GTCGAGTGAGTGCTTTGCTCGAACTCGAAGTAAGGTAGCCCGTAGGCTTTATAGTCGAGTGAGTGCTTTGCTCGAACTCGAAGTAAGGTAGCCCGTAGGCTTTATAGTCGAGTGAGTGCTTTGCTCGAACTCGAAGTAAGGTAGCGCGTAGGCTTAGTGTGGGGCTTGGCCTTGTTGATATTTCGGTTGGCAGTCCCCGATTAATGGGGTAATGGTCAATCCTTGAGTCTGTTGGCATAATAGATCATGAAATAGACTAGTGGGTGTTGTGGTTCTGATACGTGAGATATCGGCACAGAAGAAATTTCTCTTTATATCGTTATACATGTGTTCATGTTTTGTTCCAAGGATTGAGCAAACTACACGAGCATGGTTTGATTTGACCATTTGGCTCTTACAATTTTTCCTATTGAAACCCCGTTGTTATGAAGTAACTTCCTTGCATCGAACTTGACATATGAACTTGATATATTTGAGGGTAACGCCTCCCAGTATTCGAGGTTGATTGTAAAGAGGCCTCGCATACTGTTAAATTGCTCTAAGTTACCACGATCAATGGTTGCCTCATTAAAAACCTTGCCGAAAAACCCATCTGGGATAAAACCGATCTAAGGGAAAAAAAAGTGCAACGCGTGCTTTCAGGCCTAAGGCTTTATGCTGAATAACCCATTCCTATTCTTGGTCGAACTTCGGCAAGGGTTAGTTTCAAAATATAAACAAACTTGGGAGGGTCATACCTTAGCAGTAGTATTGTTTTAGGTGCGACACATTCCAATTTCTTGGTAGTTGTTTGTCGTTTATAACACTAAGCTTGTAGGATCTTTTACAGACGATTTTGAGTACCCGATACGGTCCTTTCCAATTTGGACCCAGTTTTCCTTCATTTGCATTTCGGGTGTTGAGGGTGACTTTCATTAGCACCAAGTCCCCATTTTTAAAATGGTGAAGATTGGTTCTTCGATTATAGTATCTTTCGATCCGTTGTTTTTGGGCGGCCAATCGGACGAGAGTGGCTTCTCGCTTTTCATCCAATAATTTGAGGCTAGTATTCATAGACTCGTGATTTGACTCTTCCGTTGAATGTCGAAACCTCACACCGGGGTCCCCGACTTCGACTGGAATCAAGGCCTCGGAACCATATACTAAAGAGAAGGGGGTTGCCCTCGTACTGGACTTTGATGTTGTTCGATATGCCCAAAGGACTTCGAGTAAAATTTCTCTCCATTTCCCCTTAGCGTCGTTCAACCTTTTATTTATGTTTTGAATGATAGTTTTGTTCGTCGATTCTGCATGTCCATTCCCACTAGGGTGGTACGACGTTGTCAATATCCTTTTTATTTTATGGTCTTCAAGGAATTTCGTCACCTTGTTGCCGATGAATTGTTTTCCATTGTCACACACTATTTTGGTAGATATCCCAAATCGACATACGATGTGATCCTAGATGAAGTCTATAACCTCTTTCTCTCTAACTTTCTTGAATGCCTGTGCTTCAACCCATTTAGAAAAATAGTCAGTCATACATAAAATGAACTTAGCTTTACCTGAGGCCAACGGTAGAGGGATGACGATGTCCATCCCCCATTTCATGAATGGCCATGGGGATAGGATTGAATGAAGTTGTTCTCCGGGTCGATGGATCATCGGTGCAAACCTTTTGGCATTTATCACATTTTTGAACAAACTCTTTAGTGTATTTTTCCATGCTATCCCAGTAGTACCCTGCTCTAATAATTTTGTGAACCGGTGATTCAGCGCCGAAGTGGTTCCCACAAGTGCCTTCATGAACCCCTTGTAAAATATAATCGATATCTCCTGGTCCTAAGCATAGTGCCAACGGTCCATCGAATGTAATTCTGTATAACGTTCCATCTTCAGCCAATGTGAATTGAGCAGCTTTGGTTTGCAGGGTCCTTGACTCTTTAGGGTCTGATGGGAGCTTTCCGTTCTTCAAGTATTCAATATACTTATTCCTCCAATCCCAGGTTAAGCTTGTAGAGTTTATCTCGGCATGACCTTCCTCGATCACAGATTTCGAGAGTTGAATGATAGTCCTCGAGCTGATCTCGTCTTCCTCGACCGACGACACCCCAAATTTGCAAGTGCATAAGCCTCATTATTTTGCTCTCGAGGTACATGTTGTAAAAGTCCATTCTTTGAAACGGTGCAAAGTTACCTGTAATTTTGTCCAAATACCTTTGCATTATATCCTCTCGAACTTTGAAGGTTTTGTTTACTTGGTTTACCACCAGTAAAGAGTCACACTTGGCTTCAATGACTTCTTCTCCCAAGCTTTTGGCTAGTTCGAGACTTGTAATCATGGCCTCGTACTCGGCCTCATTGTTAATCAACCTAGAAGTTTTGATAGATTGCCTAATAGTGCTACCCGTGGGTGGCTTCAAAATGATGCCTAGCCCGGACCCCTTCACATTCGAAGCACCGTCTGTGAAGAGGGTCCACACCCCCGATGATGTACCCGATTTTAACAAGAGTTCCTTTTCCACTTCGAGTACGAGGGTTGACGCGAAATCGGCTACGAAGTTCGCTAAAATTTGAGACTTGATGGCCGTCTGGGATTGATATTCGATATCGTACCCACTGAGTTTGACTGTCCATTTGGCCAATCGGCCCGATAGTTCGGGCTTGTGTAAAATATTCCGAAGTGGGTAAGTGGTTAATACACATATGGGGTGACATTGAAAGTATGGTCTTAACTTTCTAAAGGCGATTATCAGTGCAAGTGCCAATTTCTCTAAGTGCGGATACCTAATTTCTGCTTCCCCTAAGGTTCGACTTATATAATAAACGAGATATTGCGTACCTTACTTTTCTCGAACTAGGACACCACTTACCGCTATTTCTGATACTGCCAAGTACAAGTAAAGTTTCTCATCTGCCTTCGGGGTGTAAAGCAGTGGTGGGCTCGATAGGTATTGCTTCAATTCTTCTAATGCCTGTTGGCATTCCGGAGTCTAGGCAAAATCTTTCTTCTTTTCTAGTAGAGAGAAAAATCGGTGGCTTCGATCTGACGACCTCGAGATGAATCGACCTAATGCAGCTATCTGTCCGGTTAGCTTCTGACGGCTTTTATACTGTCTACGACAGTGATGTCTTCGATGGCCTTGATTTTATCGGGGTTGATCTCGATCCCCCGATTCGATACCATGATGCGAAGGAACTTGCCTGAACCGACGCCAAAAACACACTTCTCGGGGTTGAGCTTCATGTTGTATTTCCTTAAAATCTCGAACGTTCCCTGCAAATGAATCAAATAGTCCTCTACGCGCAGGGACTTAACTAGCATGTCATCAATATAAACTTCCATTGATTTACCTAAATGTTCTTCGAATATTTTACTTACTAGACGTTGGTAAGTAGCTCCTGCATTTTTTAGCCCGAATAACATTACATTATAAAAATAGGTTCCATACTTGGTGATAAATGAAGTCTTTTCTCGGTCCTCCGGGTTCATTTGGAATTGATGGTACCCGGAATAGGCATCGAGAAAAGTAAGGATCTCGTGGTTGGCCGTGGCATAGATTATGCGATCGATGTTAGGCAGTGGAAAAGAATCTTTGGGGCATGCCTTGTTTAAATCCTTATAATCTACACACATTCTAAGTTTGTTTCCTTTTTTAGGAACTACAACTATATTGGCTAACAATTCGGGATATTTCACCTCCCGAATGGACCCTATTTTGAGAGGATTAGTTACCTCATCCTTTATGAATGCGTGCTTTATCTCAGACTGGGGTCTCCTCTTTTGCTTCACCTGTTTGAACCCGGGATCCATGCTTAGCCGATGCATCGTTATCTCCGGTTGGATCCCTGTCATGTTTAAATGGGACCAAGCAAAATAATCTATGTTATCAATAAGGAATTGAATAAGCCTCTTCCTGAGTTCGGGGGTTAATCCTATTCCCAGGTATACCTTTCTCTCGGGCCGGTACTCGATCAATATAACCTGTTCCAGATTTTCAACCGTTGATTTGGTGGCGTCGGAATCTTCAAGAACAATAAAAGTTCTAGGGGTTAGAAAGTCCTCATCTTCTTTTTCTATCTCCTGCTTTCCCGATTCGGTCGAGGTTGATGGTTGTGATTGCTATTTGAATTCCTCTTTTCCTTTGATGCTCGACCTTTCCGAGGTTGATAGTGTCGATATCGGTGTTACATCATCGACCGTAAACATTTCCTTTGCAGCATGTTATTCCCTGTATACTGTTTTTACACCGTCTGATGTTGGGAATTTCATCACTTGATGGAGGGTCGAAGGGACTGCCCTCATATTGTGGATCCAAGATCTTCCGAGCAGAGCATTGTATCTCATGTCACCCTCGATTACGTGGAACTTGGTGCCTTGAATTGTTCCATCCATATTTACCGGTAGAATAATCTCCCCTTTAGTTGTTTCACTGGCCATATTGAAGCCATTTAAAACCTGAGCTACGGGTACGATTTGATTATATAGGCCGAGCTGTTCTACGACCCTCGATCGGATGATATTCTTCAAACTACCTGGATCCACTAAAACACGCTTAACTAGAACTTTACTTAATAAGATAGAAATTAATAGAGCATCGTTATGGGACTGAGAAATGACTTCTGCTTCTTCGTTGTTGAATGACAAAGTGCCTTCGGGCACATAGTCTCGGGTTTGTTTTTCCCTAGTGGTTGATACCTTAGTGTATTTGAACATGGGTCCCTATGGAACGTCGACCCCACCGACGATCATATGAATGACATGTTGGGGTTCCTTCTGTTCATTTTTCCTGTTGGCGTCTCTTTATTTGAAATGATTTTTGGCTCGATCACTGAGGAACTCTCGAAGGTGGCCCTCGTTGAATAGACAGGCTACCTCCTCCCTTAATTGTCTGCAATCCTCGGTCTTGTGACCATGCGTGCCATGATACTTGCACATCAAATTTGGGTTTCTTTGGGAAGGATCGGTCTATATGGGTCTGGGCCACCTAGTATCTTCGATCCTTTCGATTGCTACAATGCCCGATGCATCGATGCTAAAGTTATATTCTGATAACCGAGTTGCCTCTGTGGGATCGACATACTTGTCAAAACCACTTTTGCTCATAAGTCCCCGAGAACTCTGTCCTTAATCACTTCCTCGACCCTGATCTTTAATTGATATCGATTGTGAACATCTGCCCAGGTCATGGCCGGATACTCGATCAAACTTTATTTTAACTAACGTGATGCTATCGAACTCTGCTCGTTCAACCCTTGGGTGAAAGCTTGAACGGCCCAATCATCTGTAACCGGTGGCAATTCCATGCGTTCTATTTGAAATCGAAACACAAACTCCCTCAGTATTTCATTATCCCTTTGTCTTACCTTAAAAGGGTCTGATTTCCTTGTTGCGACCTTTATGGCCTCTGCGTGTGCCTTAACGAAAGAATCTGCTAACATGGCAAATGAGTCGATGGAATTTGGTGGCAAGTTGTGATACCAAATCATTGCTCCCTTCGAAAGGGTCTCTCCGAATGTTTTCAACAACACATATTCGATTTCATCATCTTCTAAATCGTTACCCTTTATGGCACACGTGTAAGAGGTGACATGTTCGTTTGGGTCGGTTGTCCTATTATATTTAGGAATCTTGGGCATGCGGAATTTTTTGGGGATCGGTTTTGGAGCTGCACTCGGGGGAAAAGGCTTTTGCACGAATTGTTTGGAATCCAACCCTTTCAACACTAGTGGTTCCCCCGGTATCTAATCGACCCTTGAGTTATATGTTTCCACTTTTTTATCGTTTGCTTCGATCCGTTTTGTGAGTTTCTCGAGTATCTTAGCAATTTCGGGATTCGTCCCCAATTCTTGCTCATTTGACCTTACTATAGCTGGCTCCGTTTTGTGGGTGATTTTTCAGGGTGGACTAGGATCCGGTCTGCTCGGTACCTAGGTTTGACTCTGCAACTGAACTATCGCTACCTGTTGAGCTTGCAACATTTCGAAAATCATATGCAAGCTAATTCTGTTTTCCTCAACGTTATGGGTGTCTCGAGCTGCAGATCGAGTACTACTATAAATGTTATTTTCAGGTTCAGTTTGCCTCAATATCCACATGCGAATTAACATCTAATGGTACTTCGACTCGGGCCCCAACGGCATCGACAAGCGGCCTTTCGGCCCTGGGCATCAAGTTGTTGTTCTCACCTTGAAGGCCAGCTTCGTTGTCGACAGGTAAGGCCATTAATTTAGAGTTCGTTGTTGCTAATCCGAAATCAAAGACACTTTCAATGACAAGCGTAAAATGGTGTGTTTTGCAGATTTGTGTCAAATAACCACCATTATCCTTAGCCCCAAGGTGGGTGCCTAAATATTTACCCGAAAAACGGATGAGTTGAATTTATACGTAGTTCTAAGGGTATGTGGTATAACTTGACATGAATCGTAAAGAGAAGTAGAAATATCAAATATTGACTGTAAAGGATGAGAAAATAATCAAAGTTGAAAAGAGATGATTTATGAACAAGCAAAATAAAATGATGTATGGAGCTCAAAAGGACAATCTTCCAATATAGGAATGTATCAACAATATTTTTGTTATAGTGTATGAATGACTTGGTCCCCCTTACAAGAATAATAGCCATCCCTCTTATAGTGGAGGGATCCTATTTTGGATATAATAAAAAATATATAGTGGGGAACCCATGATAAATCAGTTTTTCCCTAGTTTCCGCCGAGATTCCCTCTCTTAGTGCGGTTGTAACGACTCTTGTCTCTTGGCTCGATCATGATCGGACTTGGTATCGGTCGGTTTCACGGGTTAGAGCTCGATGTGGGTTCGAGCTCGATATTGACTCGGGGCCCAGTATTGACTCAGGGTCGGTATTGGTTGGCCTCTGGCCCTTTAATCTCGATTCCATCGCTTCTCATCATAGTTTGATTTGGACTCTAACTCGATAATGACTTCAAGCTCGGTATTTGATCTGTCCATGAAAATCGAAGCTTGTTTGTTGCTTCAGATCCCATGTCAATATTATGAAGACTTTCTTCGGTCCATTATGTTCCCATCTCGACCAGTCGTACGAAGGCTGAAATCGGTTTCGACCGTATATAATTACCTTTCTGCTGGTGTAGATATGACCTCCAATGATATTGCTCTAGATTAAAATTCATTGCTCATCATGTTGTGAGCTGTAGTTATATGATTAAGGCCCTCTTTCAAGCTGATGTTCTTCCAGTGCTACTTGATCTCTTCAAGTGAGTGGAATGTTTTTATTTTCCTCATTTAACCTACTTTTTCCTATCTAATGTACGATTGTATATGATATATACGCCAATTGATGTTTTAGAGGTCACTTACGTTATGTAATTTTCCCTTCCATCCATATAGTTATACGTATTAGTGAGCTGGGAGATGAGCACCAGAAAGAGGTACGCGGGTAGAAGGAGCTTTCGTGGTTGAACCAAAACACTTTGATGGACTAACCAATGAAAAAAGGAACAAACTAAAATAAATTAAGTGATTGAAAGGTAGAAACATCTTAAACAACATGTAGTGAGATTATAATTTAGCATGTTCCCGATTCAACGTCAAATTTGATGTGTTTACTGCCTAATTTCTAATAGCCTCCGAAAAACCCACCCATTTGGTAAAGTTGTCCACCACAATATTTTAAAAAAGTCTTCTTACAGTAATATCGTTCGACTGAAGGTGTAAAAATAGGTTCTTTGTCATCTTCAAGTCATGGGCAAGTCCACCTCCCAGCTCCAGCGCTCGCCATCTAGGCTGCATTCTTTTTTTGCCTATATTATTTTTTAGTTTTTTATAACTGGTATTCACTAACTTAGCCTTTTTAGTTCTTGGGACAAAATTTCTATGTATGTAAGCTGGTAATAAAAAACTTGTCCTTGATTAAAAGAAGAAAAAAAAAGAAAGAAGAAAAACTTAGAGTTGTCTAGATTTAGGTTGAAAAGCATCTTCAACGCTAAAAACTTGTGCTTGTAAACTTTAAAATGGGGCCTTACTTTCCTAGATATCTCTAGGCATTGTCCATTTTGAGCTCAAAATGATTTAAAACATATCCCACAATGGGCATTCCTCTTCTTTGCAAATTAGACTGTGTGGAACATGTATTTTTTCCTACTAACCAAGTGAAGATCTGAATTTTATAAGTTGTTGTTCGCAACCCGGAGCATTGTTAAACGTAACGTCCTTGATTGCCTGTTGGGCTTGCTAAAGAGTGGAATAGAGGAGGAGATGGTTTGCACATCTATAGCATACATTACTATTGGGAGCACGCAGCAGACAAAGGTATGTCGTCTGAATTTAAAAGGACAACTAAATATATTCAGCTCTTGCATACATTGTCTACATGTCTTCTAAGGTGCAAATTTTACAAATGTTGGGTGGTCAAATAGGGAGTTATTTGCATTTTGTACCCTTAACCTATCCGTTACTTTTTTATTCACACCTAATCCTTTTTTATTTTACACTTTACCCCTTAATACATTCATATATTTGCAAAATTGTGAAAGAGTTCAGTTTTCAAGGTGCAAAATATGAACTATTTTTTGTCAATTATAAAATAAAGGAAGAGAAAGAAAGAAGTTGCCCCGAGGAATGAAATTGAAATTTTAGCCTTAAACTGGAACTGTGGATGAATGCGTTAAAACTAAAATCACGAATCCTTGTGGTTGGTGTTGGAATTTCTTAACTTTGCGATACTAGTGACAAAGTAATGGATCAACTATTCAATCAAATTTAATTTATCCTTAAGCTTTATAATATCAACTGTTGTTGAGATGTTCCAAGGGATAATCTCAATAACATTTGAGATGTTTTCCTACCTTCTTCAAGCTTCACTCTATGGGGTTGTTTGGTACAATGGTGGGATATTCGATGGGATTGGCTAATCTCACCTTTTTAGTGTAAAATTTATCCCCGAATTAGCTAATCCCTACAATCAAACATGGGGCAAATTTAGTCACAATTTATATCCCACCTTATCGTATGAACCAAACGACCCCTAAATTCTATTCTATCTTCAATAACTACTTTTTAAAATAAAAATTATTTAATTTCTCTTTTGTCCTTGCAAAATAAGATCTTTCATGATTTTAAAAAGAAAGGGGAAGTTTTGTCCGTGTTATTGCCTAATTTCAGATTGGTTGTACATAGCAAATTATTTTGTTTTAAAAGTGTATAGATTCACGTGGCAAGCAAGATGATCAAGTTAATTTCACAATAAAACACCTCTTTCCTTTTGCTAATCTTAGAAGAGTGTGCCCTCTCTAGCTCTAGATCTATCTTTCTCTCTCTTCGAATCAAATGCAGCTAATCCGATGAAATCTCAAGATGAAAGTTAAGCCTGTTTTTGAATTGGTTGTCCTTGAATTTGGCTATTCATTGTTTTTAAATTGCTTTAATTTTGGGGTTATACTTATCTGACCCGTGAGTAATTTGTTTCTTAGAATTTTCACTAACTGATTTTTTAATTGCTGCTGAAGTTCATTGCCTGTTCGTGTCAGTATTCTACAAGTTTTCATTTTTTAAGTGTCCATTTCCAGGCGTGTCCGGAGCCAAAACAATGCATATTTGGACTCAAGACACAAAAATAGATGGAAAAAAAAGTTAGTGACCAAAATACATATAGCGCCTTTTTAAATGGCGCTATACCTTAACGGTCGTTTCCCCGTTAAGATATAGCGCCCTTTAAAAGAGCGTTATACTTGAATTTGAAAAGACGGAAAAGTATAGCGTCGTTTTATTAAGGCGCTATACTTAGTATAGCGTCGTTTTATTAAGGCGCTATAGTATAGCGCCTTAATAAACGACGCTATACTTGCATAAAAAAACGGTCTCCTTCCCTTCCCCACCAAACATAAAACTCCCCCTCTATTAAAACCCGAATGATAGTGGTTCCCCCATTAACGACCAAAAAAGCTTGAGTGGAGCTCACTCCTCCCACAAAAAGTAAAGATTCTCGGTCCCATATCTTAGCTAAGGCGTTATCTCGTTGTGGATTGCTCGTTTTGGCTCCAAATCACCAAATCTTCAACTTTTCAAAAACCTTAAATCGAGGTATTCCTACTTAGTTTTTGTTAAAACTCGTATAAAAAATGCATATTAGTTATTTTTAATGTGTTATATGCTGTTTTGTGATTGTTTTGCGATTTAAATAATTTGTTATTTTTATCCAGACTATGATATTAGTGTACTAAAGAAAATTAGTAAAAATAGAGAAATTATTAGTAGTTGTTAAAAAAATATTAATTAGTTACTTTTTACTGTAGTATATGTATTTTCGTGAATGTTTTATGATTAAATTTATTTGTTATTTTTATCCGGTTTAGATTATTTATTTGCTTAAAGACTAGTAAAATAGATAAATTATTATTTTAGTCCCTCTAGTGTTATCTTGTGGCCTAATGTAGTGCCCTTCTAGAATAGTAAAATGTAGTTCCCTTCTAGAATAGTAAAATGTAGTGTCTTTTAGCGTAGCCTTGTAGTTATTGAAATTAATCATTTAAGTATCTATTATACCCAAAATTACGTCAAAAGGCTGATAGTTCAAACACAAACTCTGTCCAATTCTAGTCAACGATTGTAAGAAAATAATATGAGAAAACAACAATATTTCCCGGATACCTTGGTGCTACTGGACCTCAAATATCGATCCCGGATCCCATATGTGAATATTTAATAATTAAATATTGTATAATTATGAAAATTAATTATTTATTTTATTATAGTCAAAAATAAGTGTGTCATAAACAAAAATATATAATAATAAAACTAACATATAAATTAATAAAACTAACATATACAATATTAAACTAACATATATATAACAAACTAACATTTAAAATAACAGACATGTTGAGTGATAAATCGAGAAAATTTTCTCATCATGAACACAAGAATTCAGGATATCTCGGTGCTACTAGACCTCAAATATCGAGCTCGGAACCCATATGTGAATATTTAATAATTAAATCGTGTATAATTATAAAAATTAATTATTTAATTTACAAACAAACATACAAAATAATAAAACTAACATGTAAAATAATAAACTAACATATTAAAGTAAAATAATGTAATTAATCTTGTTTAATTTACAGTAGACGACATGGAGGTTCCGCCTTTGCATCTCGGACCTGCCAGCCTAGAGTTACTGTTGTTACAGGGCGATCATAGGTCGTCCCACATATGAGAGGGACAGTTACTGGCCCAGACGTTCCACGCTAAGAGAGTAGACGACACGTGGGGCTTTCTCAGGGACCACCATCTCCATCCCAGTATAGTCAGACGCCTCCAGGATACGGGTTTTTATAAGATTGTGGAGATCGGCTGGTTGCAGCTCGATTGGTCGTTGATCATGGCCCTGATAGAGCGGTGGAAACCAGAGACGCACATATTCCATTTGCCCATTGGCGAGGCCACCATCACGCTGCAGGACATGGAGGTCATGTATGGGCTGCCCGTTGATGGACACCCTGTTGCTCTGCCGCATGCCATGAGAGAGCAGACAGGTTTGCAGTACCTGGACATGTTGCAGCGGCTCACCGATTTACAATCACCAGAGGAGACTGCACTGGTTGGGGCCAGTCGTCTGCAGTTGACGACTGTGCGATAGCATTTGGAGGCATTACAACCTGACATCACAAACGATACACCAGAGCTTCATATTCACCGGTACACGAGGTTGCTGCTACTCATTATGTTTGGAGGGGTTTTGTTCCCGAACACTTCGGGGAGCCTAGTCAGCTTGAGATTTCTTCATCATCTTGAGCGGCTAGATGATTTACCCTAGTACATCTGGGGTGCTGCTGTTCTCGGCTACTTGTACAGGCAGATGTGTCGGGCGAGCATGGACACCCAGCGTGACGTTGCTGGATTTTTGCCGCTGATACAGGTAAAAGCATATTCAAATACTCTATTCATTATAACATACCCAGTAAAAATATACCTTAAATTTTACGTCCACTTTGTATGTAAGGTTTGGGCCTAGGAGCGGTTCCTACAGCTGCAGCCACCTCTACCAGCATTAGCTCCGGGTACACCACCTCCGTTTCTCCCTCTAGCTAGGAGGTGGGTTGATAGGCGGGAATATGAGCGAGAGTACGAGGCTCGAATGATATCCGCACCATGGCAGTGACAGGCAATCCTCGTGCATACTTCAATAACCCGTTGAAAACCTCTAACACATTTGTAATCAGAATTCCCCATCTTCTGCCACCATCCGCATGCAATGTCCACTTGTCAAGCTCATGTCGCATCAACCAACGATAGGCTCCCTCGTCTTCCTGCCTGATAGATTCCATGCGCCTCCTGAATTTACACTTTTGGTGATCTGTTGCAGCCATCTACATTAAATCATGCAAATCCTTGTTGGGATATGCCTTCTGGAAATTGGCATTCAGGTGCCTCACACAGTAACGGTGGTAGGCATATGGTTCCTTCCACGCACGCAAATTCTGTACAGAACTTAAAATACCACCATGCCGATCAGATATTAGACAAATACCTGAACGTTGTTTGATAACGTGTTCTTTCAAGTGATTCAAAAATAGTGTCCACGCCTCTTGGCTTTCATTGGCACAAATAGCAAAAGCTAAGGGAAATATACTTCCATTAGCATTTACTGCAACGGCGATCAACAGTTTAATATCATACTTTCCATAGACATGAGTGCCGTCTATGGGTATTATAGGCCGGCATTGCACAAAACCATCAATTGATGGTTTAAATGCCAGAACACGTATCTGAATATATATTCTGGTATTCCCGGACTCTGATCAAGCTTCCATTCAACAACAGTCCCGGGTTAAGTGTTGCAATGCGGCCATGTACCTGGGTAGAGATGCAAATGACTTATCCGAGTTACCATAAACAATTTCGAACGCACGTTTGCGCCCGAGAAATGCCTTTCTTTTGGTAATCTCATATTCCTGGTGGACGGATGTAATACACTCTTTGATCTTGTACCTTATGTTCGCTTCAATGTGTTGAATCAAGACAAGATAAATCAAGTCAACATCCAAGTTGAACTGATTCCCACTAAATGTGTCAATTTCACAATTGTGGATGCCAATGTATTTACCCACAAACCACATATTTTTTTTCTTCTTCTTCGCACGCAGCATCCAATTACAACCCATAAATCATCTACGGCAAACAACCTTGTATACATCCGGAGTTGATTCCCATACCATCATCTCACGACACTCTTTTATGTTGTACATTTTCACCGCCCTGCTTAGGCGCGCTTTATCAGGAAAAAGCATGCACTTTGACAGCACCGTTGGTCTAGACTCATCCCACATTACTTTCCGAATTTTGTTAGTATCCCTTGTGAGGGCATCCACACCCGGCATACTTGGCAAATGATCAAGTTAGGGAATCTCCCTTGAATGAAACAGCATGTGGGACTCGTACACTCTTGGTCTAACGGGGGTGGAGCATGCTCCCTCGTCAAATCAGGTCTAGCATTCTCTTCCTCCTCATCTTCACCCTCATCAGGGAAGGGTGTGTCATCTCCGGACTCATCGACATTGTTGTCACAATCATTGTTCTCTTCCTGACTCTGTGCATCTGCCAGATCCCGATTAAATATGTCATCTTCGGGCAATTGAGTCAGGACAGGACGTTCAAGTTGCTCATTTTCACTGCACAACCAACACAATAATGAGTTACTCAAATTGATAAATACTTTCTATATAGCTATATCACTTCACTTACAAATCGTAATGTGTTGACAACCCATGATGGACATCATCCTGTTGGTGATGACTCCCGGATGGATCACCATGATCCAACACACCAGAACTACGTATATTCCAACTGGGTGTTGGTTCATAACTTGTAAAATTCATATCTGACTGGTACCCCCTGTGGAATATATGAGTGTTAATACAAATTCAACACAGCAAAAATAAACATCGTAACACAAAGAAAAATTGAAGATTACCACTCATCTTGTAGATCATGTAAAGTAGGAGAGAAATTATTTCTTCGCTCCTCATTCGCCCATAGAGATAAGTTTAGATCAGGCCAAACTCTTTCAGCCGGAACCTGTTTGGCTAAAACTGCTCCAAAATAACCATCTGATGACTGAGCGATATCCCTGCTTTGCGCAACCTCATTATTGTGAACGTCTTAAGCCTTGACGTACATTTCCAACATTTTTATCAAAAGAAATTCCCGGTATTCAACCGGAGTCCTCAAAAAATCACTCATAGTTTCATCATCCTCGATGTTAAACTCAGCATAACAAGCAACCCCTTGCGGAGTGACAGAATACAGATATCTTCCGGTTACTTTAAGGTTCACCGAACGTTTTCTCACACTCATCATTTTACATAACGATATCAATCTATCATACTCCATTGTAAGTGACAACTTAACATGACACTGTGGAGATAAATTATAGCTTACTGAGTTATTCTCCACCACAACCTCACCCTCCCCTCCCCCCAAAATAAATATAATGAAACCCTAATTCTTTGCTCTTCAAACATTATCACAAAATGCAAAACAACTTAACGAAGAAAAATTTAACAAGACTTTAGAATTTTTCTGAATGGATGTTTACGAAATCCTTAACGTCTTTAAATAAGGAAATGGCCAATCCGGGGGGTCGAATTTTTTGAGGTATAGCGCCTTAAATAAGGGCGATATACCCATTTGAATTATTGTTATGTCAGTTAAGCGTAGAATAATTATTGGTGGACCCACAAAATATGTATAGCGCTTTAATAAACGGCGCTATACCTGGCCGTCTTTTCATATTCAAATATAGTGCCCTTTTATAGGGCGCTATACCTTAACGGACAAACGACCGTTAAGATATAGCGCCATTTAAAATGGCGCTATATGTATTTTGGTCATTGTGAGCACGCGATTTTTGCCCCACATATGAAATTACTCCTAAAAATAATCCAAAAATAATTTTAAATGTTTTATGAACTTTAGAAGTTCTCTTTATTTGTTTTGCATTTATTCGCATTATTTATGCATGTTAGGAATATCGTAAATCATAAAAATCATAAAAATATTCAAATCTTAATTTCATAGCATTTTAATTTTTAAATTGCATTTTTAGGATTTAATTACATTGTTAGATGCATTATTTAAATATCTAAAAACCAAAAAAAATGTATTCTTAGGCTAGTTAATTAATTAGATCATTAGTCAATTAGTGAGTAAAATATATATAATAGTTTAGCCACATAAATTGGTTTAGTCGAGCTCATCCCTTTAGAAGCTCAATATTCATGACCCGCCTGGCCCAACCGGATCCCCCCTCTATTTATAACACCCATTTTCCCAAACCCTAAAGGGGAGACAAGAGAACGGAAAGAGAAAAGACCCCTCCTCCCCCCTCC
>AWOL01S0010870.1:22387-71788 GCA_000715115.1 Nicotiana otophora | reverse complement strand
CGGTCACTATTTGAACTTAAACTTTTAATTTTTCATCAAAATTCTATATCTCGGGCTAGGGACCTCGGAATTTGATTTCGGGCATACGCCTAAGTCCCAAATCACGATACGGACCTACCAAAATTATCAAAACACTGATCCTAGTCTGTTTGCTCAAAATGTTGACCAAAGTCAACTCAGTTGAGTTTTAAAGCTCTAATTCACATTTTAATTCATTTTTCACCTGAAAACTTTTCGAAAAATTTTACAGACTGCGCACGCAAGTTGAGGAATGATAGATAGTGCTTTTCGAGGTCTTAGAATACAAAATTAATTATTAAATTTAAAGATGATATTTTGGGTCATCACAACAAGGTTTTATCCCATTGGGTTTTTCTTGAAGGTTTTTAACGAGGCAACCAAAAGGCGCATTTCTAAACATGTGTACTCTTTTTCCTTCACTAGAATTTGTTTTTCCATAGGATGTTTTTTCTAATAAGGTTTTAACGAGGCACATTATCTATGGACATCCAAGGGGGAGTGTTATAAGAAAACTTAAATTATGGTGGATGTCTACTCTTCCTCTATGATCTTCTCAAATGCTTAATGACATATTCAATGACATATTTCTATGCTTAATGGCATATTCAATGATATATTCTTTTTCACTTTTTATGCCTATATAAAGGCCTTGTAATAGATAGAAAGAAACACACAATTGAAGAAGAAATAAGAATCTCTCCTCTCTTTTTCTCTATATTTATTAGCTTGTTTTTCCTTGTTCTATATTGTTAATTTGAGCTATATTTTATTACACTTATAATATTTTAGTGGATTACTTGTAGTGTTTGGCTGCTTGCTGGTCAAGAGTCCTAAAGTCTTATTTAATAGAATTTGCAAAAGTTGAATATATATGGATGAGAAGATTTATCAACACATTAGGAAATTTTAGTAAGATTTTTCCACATTGCGGTAGGACTACAAAAATATAGAGAAAATGAAAGAGGACAAAAGAAAGATCAACTTATCTAGGTCAACCATATTGTACTATTCTAGAGAGCTAGAATTGATAATCACTAAAGTAATTATATTAATTCATTACATTATTCCCACACCATGAAGCAATAATAGACTAATTAATACGAATAACTATTTCTGATTGCCGAACCTGATTTCATTGATGTATTCTATTAATGTTGCAGTTCGCCAAACATCATCGTGAAAACCTTTTGTTTTATAGGACAAGAAAGTTAAAATATATTTCATGGGGCATTAAGGCGGAGCTAGAATTTCATGCTTATAGCTTTGGGAGTCTAATCCTTTTAAGTTAGTGGATTCTAAATTAATAATTTATACATATTCAATGAACTTTTTAAAAGAAACACATAGTTTGAATCAAAGTTATAACTAGGTTTGGCCGAACTCGTAATCGACACTCTAGCTTCATCCCTGGGGCCATGATATTTATGGTCCTTGAACAATCTTTTCTGTTATATTGTTTAGAAAATCTTTTATAAAATTTAAAAACGTATTTGATAATCATTTTTTAATACTTCTTTTTGTTCCACTTTTTTTTGGTTGAAAAACCGTAGTCAACATAAAAAATAGATATTCGAAAACACTACTAAAAATCCGTTAAAAACAGACCAAATATTTTCGACCAATATTGGTCGGTCAAAACAATCGACCAAAAACCGTCCAGCTTGGGCGGAAACTGGAAAAAAAATATTTATATTTTTTTAAAACTAAATACTGACCAACGTTGGTTGGTAAATTGGTCAACGAATTGACCTAACTGGTCAGACAAGAAAATTTTGGATTACCGACCAACGTTGGTCGGTAATCTGGACCCAATTTTTTAAAATTTTAATAATTATTTTATTATTTAAAATATTTTATAATATTTAAATAATTTAGATTTAAAATTACCGACCAACGTTGGTCGGTTAATGCAGGGGAAGCATTTACCGACCAACTTTGGTCGGTAATTGTTATTTTCTGCAAAATAATCGACCAAAGTTTGTCGGTTATTACGTCAATATTGGTCAAACTTTTGAATTACTTTTATATTTACTATCTAAATAATATAAACGTAATTCGTTAACATTTTTGTAGTACAAATAATGAATACACTAACATATACTATATATAACATGTTATATATGTAGTTAAAGTAGTATAACGAAGCGTGTTATATATATATACACACACAAACATATACTATAACAAGCTATATATATAGTTAAAGTATTACAATGAAGTGTGTGTGTGTGTATGTGTGTGTGTGTATATATATATATATATATATATATTTAGAGGTATAGCCATATATATATAAGAACACGAAGCGCTAGGACCACGGGGTCGGGTTCTTTTAGGGATAGACTTGTGAAGATCCTAATTAGTANGGTTTAGGTCTTGTTTTAATTAGTTTTGTTAATTAGTTTTATTAACTAATTAGTTTTATTAATTAGTCGATTAGTTATGAATTAGTTTTAATTGATGAGTGTTTCAATTTTGAGTTTGTATTGTCTTGAGTAGTTTAGTTAGAATTGAATTATTAACTTTGATTTGTCTTGAATAGTTTAGTTAGAATCTAGGGTTTACGATTTGTTCTTGTGAATCGAACTTTTAGGGTATGAGTTGAATTTCTTTAGTTTAGTTAGTTTATGTTTAAACTCGTAGGATATGAATTAAAATTTTAGTTTTGGGGATTTGTTCTTGTGAATTAAACTTTTAGGATATGAATTGAATTTTTAAGATATGAATTGGACCTTTTGGATATGAATTGAACTTTTAGGATATAAATTGGTTTAATTAGGAAAACATAATTATCTTGAATTAACTAAAAAAGATATAATTAATTTATAATTATATAATAAATTAATTTGTTCTTGTGAATCGAACTTTTAGGGTATGTGTTGAATTTCTTTAGTTTAGTTAGTTTATGTTTAAACTCATAGGATATGAATTGAAATTTTAGTTTTTAGGATTTGTTCTTGTGAATTGAACTTTTAGGATATGAATTGAACTTTTAAGATATGAATTGGACTTTCTGGATATGAATTGAACTTTTATGATATAAGTTGGTGTAATTAGGAAAACATAATTATCTTGAATTAACTAAAAAGATATAATTAATTTATAGTTGTAGAATAAATTAATTTGTTCTTGTGAATCGAACTTTTAGGGTATGGGTTGAATTTCTTTAGTTTAGTTAGTTTATGTTTAAACTCGTAGGATATGAATTGAAATTTTAGTTTTTAGGATTTGTTCTTGTGAATTGAACTTTTAGGATATGAATTGAACTTTTAAGATATGAATTGGACCTTTTGGATATGAATTGAACTTTTAGGATATAAATTGGTGTAATTAGGAAAAAATAATTATCTTGAATTAACTAAAAAAGATATAATTAATTTATAATTATAGAATAAATTAATTTGTTCTTGTTTTATTTGTATAGATGGAACATCGTACTTGGATGTACAATAGGAATTATCCTAATCGGCGGGGATTGCGGGAGAATTTTGTAGAAGGGGTTGATGACTTTATTGGACATGCAATGTCACTTCTACCATACCAAAGTGAAGGAGTAATTAGGTGCCCTTGTGTCAGGTGCGATTGTATGAAGTTTAAAAAATCGGAGGAAGTTAAGCTTCATCTTTATAGGAAGGGGTTTATAGAGAATTACTTTGTGTGGACTAATCATGGAGAGATCGATGGTAGCCGTGGGATATTTCATAACATGGTTGTTGGTGAAAGTAGTAGGTCGGTGGAGAATACAAATGTTGATTCTAGAATTGAAGATATGGTTGCGGATGCTTTTGGGATGCACTTCGGGAGTGAGCCCAATGAAAATGTTGAACAAACTCCTAATGATGACGCAAAACGTTTTTATGAACAGTTAGAGGAAGCTAGTCGTCCACTACGTGAAGGAAGTTCACACTCTGAGCTGCCTGTTGTAGTTAGATTGCTAAGTATCAACTCTGATTGGAATATTTCTCAAGCAGCCATGGGCTCTTTCATTGACCTTATGAGTGAATTAGTTGACCCTAATATCAATTTACCCAGTGATATCTATAAGGCAAAGAGATTGGTTTCTAAGTTAGGACTTTCGTCAATGAGAATTGATTGTTGTGAAGATGGTTGCATGCTATATTATAAAGATGATGCAACTCTAGACAGTTGTAAATTTTGCGAAAAGCCTCATTTCAAGAGGCTTTCCAGCGAGAATATGGTCGTTGTCAAGGCGATGCATTATTTTGAACTAGACAAATAGAACCAGTTTTGAACTAGTTGTAATTAGTTTTAACTTGGTTTTGGATTTTTATGTTCAATTGAACTTTAATTTGTTAGTTTTAAAGTATTTATTGAATGTTTTGGTTGTTGTTGTGTTGTTGTTATTGTGTTGTTGTTGTTGTTGTTGTTATTAGGTGTATTGGTATATTGGCAGGTGGTGTAGCTTCCAAAACAGTCATTTTATGCCAAAATTAAACCCAGAAAAACCGACCAAAGTTGGTCGGGTTTTAAATAAAAAAAAATTATTCCAAAATACCGACCAAAGTTGGTCGGTTAATGAACGTTGAATTCCCAGAATTCAACATTACCGACTAACTTTTGTCGGTATTTTGTCTGCACTGTTGAGGTTACCGATCATAGTTGGTCGGTAATGTTTAGTTTTAATTATTTTAAAAATATATATATTTTCACTTACCGACCAAAGTTGGTTGTTTTTTTAAATTTAATAATTAATAAAAAAATATAATTTAGTTAAATCGACCAACTTTGGTCAGTAAAATTAAATTAATAAAATATGTTTCCGATCAAAGTTGGTCGGCAAGTACTTAAACTTGTCAGATGGTCGTGTTAAGCTACCGACCGACCAACTTTGGTCGGTAAGCCATTCCGACCATCAAAACACCGTCCATATCCTAATGGTCGCGTTTTGGTTAGTAACTGGCCATAACCAACCAACTTTGATCGATTTTTTTGATCGGGTTTTAATGAATTTCTAGTAGTGGAACTTTGGGAAGTTTATGATGATGATATTCTAGGCGACTGTGATAAAATTGCCGTCCTAAATCGACCTTGTTCTAAAAATAAAAATTTCAAACTTTAATACACGCACAAGAATATTGTTAACTCCCCTAAGAAAACTCTATCAAGAAGTTTTATATAATCTTTCAAGCTTAATATGTGCAGAATATTGCATTCTCCTATCTGCTTAAACTTCACATATTTATTGTTCAACCACTCTCCTCAGCTACATTGAACTATTCTCCTGTACTATTATAATTTCTAAAAACAATGGCACCTTCTATATGACCAAAGTGTCCAAATTATGTCCTATTAGCCGCAAAATTATAAATTAATAAATTCAAGACTTTTCCATGTGTGAAAGCAAGGTTAGTTTGAGCACCAAGCCAAGTCAGTTTTAGAAAAGTATTCAATCTCTGAATTTAATACAAACCAAAAAAATAAAAAAAATCAAACACTTTCCTGGTTACTTCCGTTAGAACGCTTCTTTGTGTTTCATTTCTAATTAACTTTGTTTTTCACATATTTGTCTAAGATTCCACGTAAAGGAAACAGTCAACTAACTCCCTAAATTGTCATTACCTACTTCACCTTCCTTTCACCTTCTCTTTCCAAAATCTATAAAATCTAAGCCAATTTCCCCATTTTTAAGCAAGTAATTCAGTTTCTTGATTCATTCATCCAAAACCAACAAATACAATTCCCTTTAAAAAATAGCCAATTCTTGCAAAAATAGCCAGTTCTTGAATTTGGTTCTCAAATATGGATAGACTTGTAACAACTTTGTTGTTTTCATCATTCTTGTTATTAAGTCTATTTTCTACTACTTCTTATGCTCAAACACAAAACTGTTCAGCTTTTGCATTTAGAAATAATCAGAATTTTGCAACTTGTAATCCTCTACCTTTGCTCAATTCTGTTCTTCACTGGACTTATCATTCAGATAATCACACAGTTGATCTTGCTTATAGACACGGAGGAGTTACAGATTCAGACTGGGTAGCTTGGGGTTTAAATATTAATGGAGGAAGAATGGCTGGTGCACAATGTTTGGTTGCATTTAAAAATTCCAGTGGCCAAATTCAAGCTTACACTGCTCCTATTGCTGATTATTTTACTCAGTTAAGACAAGGTTCTTTGAGTTTTAATGTGCCAAGAATTGAAGCAGAGTTTTTAAACAATGAATATATTATTTTTGCAAGTTTGGAACTTCCTAGTGGAAGGACTAGTTTTAATCAGGTTTGGCAAAATGGCCAAGTTTCTGGTCAGGCTTTGCAAGCTCATAGCCAGTCTGGTGATAATATGAGGTCTTTTGGAAGTGTTGATTTTGCAAATGGCCGGTTAGGGAATGATGGTGGTGGCTCAATCACTTCTAGACAACGTAAAAGAAATGTGAGTTCATCACACTCTTCATTTCTTTAAGATTTAATTTATATACATTGACGGGTGAAAATAATTTTTACATTATTACTGTACTTATGTATGTCATAGTGTGCATAGCCTACCTGATTTTTTATGTTACTAATCTCATTTATACAGACGGTTTCCTGAAGTTATATGTTAGGTAAAGACAGACGCAACCTAGTTTACTAGGTCCAATTGAACTCAGTATTCTCAACGCATAGCGTAAAAATTTCAAAAGTCCTATTGATTCAACACTAAGAACTTAGATTGAGCCAATCAAGTTTAAATTTCGGATGTCTACAACTAGCAGGGGCGGATATAGCATTATATCCAAGGGTTCAATTGAACCCATAACTTTAAAAATATAATGAGCTCAATGTTAAGAACCTTAAATATTGAGCTCATAAAATTTAAATTCTGGATCCACCTAGGGTGACGTGATAGTGTAGATTCTTATTTACACCGTTAATATATAGAAGTTAAAACTCATTTTATATCCACTATGTTTTTTTCTCAAGTAAAGGGCAGCTCGGTGCACTAAGTTTCTGCTATGCGCGGGTCTGGGAAAGAGCCGGACCACAAATAACTGGGAGGGAAAAAAAAGAGATCTATTATTGACTGGTTTGGTTCTTGAAAATTATTTGACAGGTTCATGGAGTATTGAATGCAGTGAGTTGGGGAGTGTTAATGCCCATGGGTGCAGTATTTGCAAGGTATTTAAAGGTGTTCAAATCAGCAAATCCAGCTTGGTTTTATCTACATGTTGCTTGTCAAACTTCTGCCTATGCTGTTGGTGTTGCTGGATGGGGCACTGGTCTCAAACTTGGCAGTGATTCTGTTGGTATTAAATTCACTACTCACAGGAATATTGGTATTACTCTTTTCTGCCTAGGAACTCTTCAGGTATTACACTTTATCTTAATGGACTTCTATACACATCTGAAAAAGTCGGGGCGGGTTCAACTGAACTAATTGCTTTTGGTTCAAACCATATTAGACATATAATTATCTCTGTCTTAACGTATTAATTCTAAATCTTGAATTCGCTTCTGCAAATAATTGCACACGCACAAAAGACCAGACCCTTAAATAGAGAGCAAAAGATTTTTCTTTTTTTCTCCTCTTTATTACGTCACATGTTAACCATCTTTACACAAATAGTCCGGTCAGATTCATTGTTTACTTTTCATAGCCGATATACATAAATTATACACTGATATACATGTATTATATTTAACTTAAGCCATTGGGTGAGTGACTATTAAGGTTAATTCTTTTAACTACTTCTATACATAACACAAGATTAAAAGGCAGCCTGGTGCACTAAGCTCCCGCTATGCGCGGGGTTCTGGGAAGGGTCGGACCATAAGGGTCCATTGTACGCTGTCTTACCCTGCATTTCCGCAAGAGGCTGTTTCCACGGCTCAAGTCCGCGACCTCCTGGTCACAAGACAACAACTTTACCGTCTACGCCAAGGTTCACATAACACAAGACTGAGGCCCATTATTAATTGCTAAATTTGTATAAATGAATACTTTTCAGGTGTTTGCTTTGCTTTTGAGGCCAAAGCCAGACCACAAATACAGATTATATTGGAACATTTACCACCATGCTATTGGATACGCAGTGATCAGTCTAAGCATTACCAATGTGTTTGAAGGATTTGATGCTTTGAATGGGCAAAAGAATTGGAAAAGAGCTTACATTGGAGTGATCATAGCCATAGGGGCAATTGCAGTTTTATTAGAAGCATTCACTTGGTTTATTGTCATCAAAAGGAAAAAGACAGACTCTAATAAGAACCTACAAAATGGAACAAATGGTGTTAATGGTTATGGAAATGGGACACATCAGCAGGCATAAAATAGAGAATTTGGAGTACACATAAATGTCACTTTGGACATGTTTTGTATGCATATATATGTATTGGTTATTTGGTTTAGATGATTTGTTTATTTATGATGTTTTAGCATCAGTTTTTTTTTTTTTTCTTTTTTAATTCCCATTTGCAGATGAATATATTCTTGTATAATACATGTTGAGAGACCACCTATTTGTGGTTTTATTTTGTTACTACTAGTAGTCTTTTCCTTCATTATTATCGATTTGGCAATAAGAGTTCTCTTTTAGTTTAGCACTACCAAAAATATGGTGTAAATATGATTTTAACTTATGCTTAAGATAAATAGTGTAAAGTTTTTTTCGCCTAAAAAGTTACCCGCAATAATATGTAACTTTCTACTACATGTCCAATTTGATTATTTCAAAAATAAAGTAATAATCTAATATAACTGGTTAAAGATTTTTTATGGTATAAATTTCTTTGCATAGTCAAACATAAATAAATTAACCAATACAATTACTGCCACCACTACAATCTTCAACCCCTGCCCTCTCCCCCGGCCCATAAAAGACAAGGGAGTTATACTTTTGGCTGGCATGCCAAAAATATTTACAACTCCTAATTAATATATATAAATTATACATTAATTATATATGACTACATATATATATATATATATATATATATATACATATATTGTATATATATGTTGGTTATTTTGTTAAGGGGACGGCTATGTAGGTTAATGTTTTAAAAAACAAATGATTTGCCAAGTGGCATTTATTGGCATAAAAGTTGGAAAAACATGGAATGGGCCTTCTAGAAGTTGAAACTTCAAAAACAGAGAACTCTGAGTAATAAGAGGCTAAGTTGAGAAGCGAAATGTTTAGTAGTTGCAAATGCAAGCAAAGTCATTGTCTTTGGCAATTAAGTATAACTTTTCTAGAACAATTGCCCGATTGCTAGTCAATACCTAATTTGCCAAGAAAAAGTCAAGTCCACTTATGTACGAAACTACTATTTAAATCCGGTTCGTCTTTAAAACGATATAAATTCGAACAAAACAGTTGTTTGAAAAATCTTAGGAGGAATATTTTATACTAACATTTCTTTGGAACATTAGAAAAGACCGAATAAATTTGGACTTTTATCGTATTTTTCCCCTCGGCCAAAAGTATTTACAGCACCTAGCAAGTATACATATAGTATACCTTAATTATGTATAATATATATAATTTTAAGTTATATCGGCCAATCGGCTAATTTTAAGTTAATTTCTCAACAAACTTTTTAAAATCTGTCATACGCTATATTGCTTAAGTTTGCCAGGAAAACAAAATCTATTTCCTTGGGAATGCACATCTTCTCGAATAAGAAAATCTTATTCATGTTCACTACTAGAAATCCACAAAAATTCGTCCACAAAAATCGACCAACGTAGGTCGGTAATCGCCAATAACCGTCCAAAACGCGACTATTAATGTGTGGTTAGTATTTTAAAGGCTGGAAGGGCATACCGACCAAAGTCGGTCGGAAATTACCGACCAACATTGGTTGGTATGCTCTACACGACCATTTAACAATTTAATTGACTTACCGACAAACATTGGTCGGAATGTTATTTTAATAATTTAATTTTACCAATCAAACTTGGTCGGTGTATTAAATTTATTAATTTTGCTTACCGACTCGGTATTGGAAAAAAATTTATAAATAATTAAAATTTAAAAATACCAACCAACGTTAGTCGGTAAACTGGACAGGGCAGGCAACTTACCGACCAACTTTGGTCGGTAATGTTGAATTTCTGGGAAATAAATGTGCATTAACCGACCAACATTGGTCGATAATTTACAATTTTAATTTTTTTTATTAGATACTGACCAAGGTTGGTCGGTTTTCTAGGATTAATTTTGGCAGAAAATGCCTGTTTTGGTAGCTACACCACCTGCCAAATAAAAACAACATACCAATACCTCCAATTCACATCTAATAACCACCAATTCACCACATACAACCCCTAGTTCACCACAAATCTAACCAAACATCCAACAACAACAATAACAACAACCAAACATCCAACAACAACAATAACAACAACCAAACATCCAATTAATATTTTAAATCTAACAAATTAAAGTTCAATTAAACATCACAATCCAAAATCAAGCAAAAACTAAGTAATTACAACAAGTTCAAAATTGTTCAATCTAATTCAAAACTAGTTCTATTAGTCTAGTTCAAAGTATATCAAAGTATTGGTCAAGAGGTATTTTCTACAATATCATCATCATTTGATGAACATTAATCTACAAGACGGTATAGCGAACGGTCTTGTGGAGGACAGGAAGAACGATCACGGGTCGGACGGGAGGAATGATTACGTGGAGGTCGAGCGATAGAATGTTTTTCTCAGAAAGCCCGTATACCTTTCCCCTTTTTGGACCACCAACAACCTCCAACCATATTCTTTCAGCATCCTCGTCCGAAGGTTGGATTGGCTTGCCCGATTCACCAACTAGCTGTGTCACGATCCAAAATTTACCTAGTCATGATGGCACCTAACCCAACCCGTCAGATAAGCCAATCAACAACTATCCAATTAAACTAATATTTAACTAACTCTAATACACTCTCCAAGGACTGGTAGTATAAATCATGAGCTTCTAAGATTAGAATTTACAAAGCTGGAATGAAATAAATACATCATCTGTTCGAAATGTACATAAACAGATTTTTATAAATCTAAGACTACCTTGAACAAGAGGCAGCTACAACCGAAACGCAGGTACATCTTCAAATCCGTCTCCTGTCAGTCTCCGCGGCATCAACATCCAACATCTGCACGCAAGGTGCAGAAGCGTAGTATGAGTACAACCGACCCCATGTACTCAACAAGTAACAAACCTAACCTAGGGTTGAAAGTAGTAACGAGCTGGAACAAAGGTCGGGTCCAACACCAATAGCCAACAACAATCCATAACAACGTAAAGCAAGGAATAAAAGAAGTAACTCAGAGATAAAATGCTCAGCTTAATTATGATTTCTGAAAATAGTTCTGTCTTTCAAGTATA
This sequence comes from Nicotiana otophora, assembly GCA_000715115.1. NCBI lineage: Eukaryota > Viridiplantae > Streptophyta > Magnoliopsida > Solanales > Solanaceae > Nicotiana > Nicotiana otophora. The sequence continues at coordinate 60,447 of AWOL01S0010870.1, read as the reverse complement.
TCAATGAAAACCCAAATCGTTTACCGAAGTTGCCAAAAATGTGAGTAAGTTTGAAAACGGTAATTTTCCCAAAAATCCTTTCAACAATAAATAAGATGTTTCATTTTCTTTCCAGATAGCCAGTGTAAAATGCATCATTATGCCCATATGTAAATATGTGTGAGAAGTCATGAATGACGTGATACCGTACAATATGAGGAAAATATATCTCTATGCCTGTATGTCATGTGTGCATGTCAATGCAACGTATCTCAGAGATGAACTCATGTACTCACACTCTCAGAGTACTCAATCTCACTATCTCATACTTTCCACTCATCATGCTCAATCACTCAGTACTGTATATGGCCAATCCGGCCCCGGGAAGATCTATCCCGGAATATATACATCAACTTACCATCAGTCACTCAGTACTGAGTAGGGCCAATCCAGCCCGTGGGGAATATCCATCCCCAGGTATAAAATGCTTCGGACAAGATCCATGTCTAGGGGAGATCCATCCTTCAATATAAATCAACTGCGCTCACTGGGTGTGTGTGCAAACTCTAGAGGGGCTCCTTCAGCCCAAGCGCTAAAATTCACACGGACAACTCACGTACTATAGTATCAATATCTCAAAATTAGGCCCTCGGCCTCACTCAGTCATCAACCTCTCTAGTTTCTCGGGATCATAATGACATGAACTAGCCCATAATAATCATATGATCTATCAATAAATAACAACAGAGACTGAGATATGATATGCAATGAATGAATATGACTGAGTATGACATTGTAATGTAAGCAAATAACTCAACAACAGTAATGATCTTAGTGGGTCCCAACAGAATAAGAATGTATCCTAGACATGGTTTCTAATACGAAGCACAACTCGATAACTCTAGTACGTAGATATTTCATGATTACAGATAATTTTAGGTAACTACACAATACCAAAGAAATAACGGAGTCACAGTTCACATGGTGCACGCCCACATGCCCGTCACCTAGCATGTGCGTCACCTCAACACCAAAAAAGTAACACGCATAGTCAGGGTTCATACCCTCAGCTCCAAGATTAGAAGATTTACTTACCTCGAAAAGGCCGAATCCAATGTCGAGCAAGTTAAACAATGCTCCAAAAATGCCATTCTGTGTGTATCATAATTCTGAACGGTTCGAATCTAGTCATAATTAATTTGATTCAGTCCATAATAACCTGCCTAAAATAATTTATAAAATATGAATGCCCATTTAACCACGAGTCTAACCATACAAATTTTACCAAATTCCGACCTCAACTCGACCTCCAAATCATCAAAGCTTATTTCCAAATCCCTAGGTCCAAATTCCCAATCTACACCTTAAAAACACGTAATCTAGTCGGATTATTTGATGCTAATTCAATATTATGGAGTAGAAATGATCACATGTGACTTACCTCAAGTTCTCCCATGAATGTCCTCTACATATTGCCCCAAAACCGTGCTTGAAAGTCCAAAAATGGCAAAGACTCCGAACTCCTTCGAAATGTATACTGCCAGGGGTTCCGCATCTGCGGTATTTTAACTGCTTCTACAGACACGCTTCTGCGAAGAAGTTGTCCGCTTCTGCGACGAGTCCAAACTCTCCCCATTTCCACTTCTACGGTAAATCAGCCGCATCTGCGACCTCACAGGTGCACAACCTGCCCTGCCCTTCACTCTTGGCCGCTTCTGCGATGGTCCTTACGCACCTGCGAAACCAGAAGCAAAATTTCCAGATTTTCCTGAGTCCAAATGTTCGATCCGTTAACCATCCGAAACTCACCCGAGGTCCCCGGGACCTCAGCCAGATACACCAACAATTCCTAAAACATCATACGAACTTAGTCGAGCCTTCAAATCACATCAAATAACGTTAAAAACACGAATCACACCCCAATTCAAGTTTAATGAAAACTAACAAATTCCAACTTCTACATTTGATGTTGAAACCTATCAAATCAAGTCTGATTGACCTCACAGTTTGCACATAAGTCATAAACGACATAACGGACATATTCAAATTTCCAGAATTGGATTCTGACCCTGATATCAAAAGTCAACTCCCCGGACAAACTTCCAAACTTAAATATTCCATTTTAGCCAATTCAAGCCTAATTTAACTACGAGCTTCCAAATAATTTTTCGGACACGCTCCTAAGTACAAAATCATCATACGGAGCTATTGGACTCATCAAAATGCTATTCCGGGGTCGTTAAAATGTAGTCAACATCTGGTCAACTATTTCAACTTAAGCTTTCATCTTGGAGACTAAGTGTCTCAATTCATTTCAAAACCTCACCGGACCAGAACCAATTACCACGGCAAGTCATACAACAACTGTAAAGTATAAATTGAGCAGTGAGCGGGGGAACGGGGGAACGGGGCTGTAATACGCAAAACGACCGGCCTGATTGTTACATTCTTCCCTACTTAAACATACGTTCGTCCTCGAACGTGCCAAGAGTTGTTTCCAAGCTATCAAATCACTATTCCATCTTACCACGCACGTACCCGGGGGTGATCCCCCGCCACCCTATTCCATATAGGCCTGACAATACAACATAATTGAAGATCATTACTTTAACTTTAGTCCAAAAACTTGGGGCCCAATTTCTAAGATCTAGAATTCTTTTCAAAACCCGAATCTCATATCTACACCCTGTATAAGCCTGAACAAGCTGTATCAAGCCATAGCCATAACCCCAGATATAATCACATAACATACTACACAACTCGTATGCTCGCAGAACCATTCCCGATCACAGTAATTACTCCAAACCAACCAAGTACAAGTATTAAACCCCATATCAAGCTAAACCTCGTTCCAAAACCTGCGTACACTACTGATAATAAAGAAAACACGCGGAATTTCATAACCCCATATCAGATCAACAAGTCATGGAGCTCTCTCGCCCCAACCAGAACCATAATCACTGTCTAAGCCGACTTTCAATGCCATCCTCCCAAATATACCATAATCAAACCTGATAGTACCCATTCTAGGTCCAATGTTTATATTATTAAACACAACTATCCCACAAACACGCCACATCAATATAACTCAAGCCATAAGTGCGCAATTCGTGTACCCAAAAATGAAAAATGTCTCAAAGAAGAGAACTGTTTCGCAAGTTCAACAAACACCACCACAACTGCAATGCTATACACTCATCATATATAGTAGAACCAAGACACACAAATCTAATAACGGTAACCAGCTCTCCTAGAGTTCGCATTAACATCAACTGCATGACATGGTCACAGGCCTCCGATCCAAGCATATCATACAGGAGGAGTCAAATAAGTACACATTTATATGATAATGAAATAAGATTCTCATGCTCCTGGACTGGTATAAATAATACGCCATAGTGTAAGCACATGCAAAGTCTGCTATCACACTTCAAATCGGGAAGTTAACGCACAAATAGTAACTACCTCATTTATTCAGGGAATTAGCCTCTTTGTAACCTCAAGTGTAGCCCACCTAGTTCCCAACAAAGGTACGAACACGAGAAACACTATAACTTTACGCTAAACAGTCAACCCTAGGCATATCATAGCCTAAGCATTCTTCCGAGTATGAATACTTGCCCTGATGCCCGCACATTGGCTCGAACCTCACATATATGCACACTCATAGCGCGTAGCTATCACAATTAATTAACGCAACTAGTGCCTCCACTGAGTTTAAATAAAATACTCACCTCAAACAGGTCGCAACCCTGAAACAATATGCTTCTGAGAACTCCCAGTCTCCAAATTCATAGGACACATGAATCTTCATAACTGATCCCAATTCTAGCATTCGAATGACTAACTTACCCTTCATACACGATCTTCCCATGAGGAATATTTCTATAATTCTTCCGTGCCATATAGCAAAAATTTGAATACCAATAGTCTACAACCAGGTGAGTACCACAATACTAATGAAATATCCGTAAGTCAAACACAATGCGCCTTCCGAAATACGCACCCTTCTCATGCAATACCAAGTAGTAATAGTATTTATCTAGTCATGTGGAACCTCCCATGTTGTCTAAGAGCTCATGACCATCCCTTCAAAACTGAACTGTATACTTGGACATGCAAATCCCATTCTCACTCCACGCGCTGCCTCTATTAGGCCATTACATAAAAACACAAGAACCTCATTAACACTCTGAGTCACCAGCAAATTACATACCCGTTCAGTTAGAATTCTTCCTCTTGCTTCCTTCTAGGAGAAAATCACAATACACAACACGTTACCTACACCGGTAGAAAATATCCGGTTCAAACCACGATAGAAACCATCAAGAACACTTTAAAATCTATTTGCATATAACCAAGCTATCAGAACTGAATTCCTCTAACTCGACCAAGGCACGCAGGTCACCAAATCCAACAATATTGCCACCAAAACATCCGTAGTGCCTCACCACATCATAATCACCCAAAAGAACTGAGCATACCATTACCATACTAGTCTAGCCTACTACCCAGTTGTCCTATTTTCTCCGAGTTTCTTCTGAATTACACTCAAGTTGGCACTTCTCCTTCTCAGAACACTACGACCCTTAGCTAAAGCTCACTATAAGACACCCTAACATAAAACCACACCGCCCTAAGGCTCATAAGCCACTATATTCTTCTTAATTGCCCCCGTAAATACCACAACCGAAACGCCCACTTTGAGAATACCATATGTGAATTTAAAATTGTTATTTTGCCTTTCTTATACTGGGATATAGAATCCATATTCATACAGAATTACTGCAAGCCCAGGCACCATCACATGCAAATCTCAGATTTTATCCATACACCCGCCTGGAGAAATTCTCAATTATGATACATAAATCTCGAACCCATTAGAACTTTCTCGAGAGTCACCCACTTTGCTCAAACCCAAATTGCACCGCCCGAATGGGCAGAAAGACACATGTCCCATTAGCACAACAACACTCAAAGAAGTAACCCTGCTCTAACACCACCGATCAAATTCATACTCCATGCGCACTACATCCTTCTCAAACATCAACTCACTCATCCCTGTGATTTTTCGTATACTCATAAAGTGCAATATAACTCGTATCTAGGGAATTTCCTTACTCGGGTCATCCTCGATCTCAACCTCTGCAAGTCATAACTAACCCACAAGTATACGTCAAACCAAAACTAATATTTAACACATAACCATAAAAACAAATCGTCAATAGCAGGCTCACCCACTTGGATCAAAGCCATAGATTAAAATACTCGATAACTCACAATACCCATACTCTATTACTGCCATAATACTGTAGTCAGTTCAACAAAAATTCTTCTCAAGCTCATATAACGCCAATCATAAAAATACCTCAATCATCCGCTAAGCTCGTATTCATTCTCTTGACACTCAAGTCAACTTTCTCAACCAGATTCAAATTCAAATCTCAACACATACGCCCCACTGGCAGAAAAGAATCTCTCCACTCACATTATAAGGAATACACCTACGCAGATTACTCTACAGGGGATAACCCACCTGCTTAGCCTCAAATTGGTATCTTGCTATACCCTTTCGCATCCACAATTACTATGTAATAACTTAATCTTTCTATGTTTGAACTCATCAACACAACATGAAAATCTAATTCACTCCACAATTAAACTGCATGATAGATCCTCCAACACACTCACAATTCGAGACCGTACATCAAATCAAATAAAAATCAAGCACCTAATGGCCCTCTTTACATAACAAGCAAACACTTCTTGTCATATCCCGCAGTCACATCAGACTTATCGTATAGCCTTTCGATCGCTCATCGAGCCACAAGCTCCACTTATAGGGACACTACCGGACATATGAGTCCAAATGTACAAGTTACAACTGAAGCTACCGAGCCTAAGCTACGGTCTAAACATGGCTTCAAGTTCTCCTTATTGGCCCATCAACAAAACACAAAATACACATTCCGAACCTCGTTCATGAAATCACAAGCCGGTGATGCACTACTGATACCGAGCGCTCACATACGCACATGAATGCGTGGAAGAAATTCAAAGAGTTATGTTTCAAGATGAATCAATTTTGCAGGATAAGGAAAGAAAGATGGGAAATTATCCTAAATGCCCTGTAGCCTCTCGAAGATGTGTATAGACGTCATCATACCGATCCTCAAGAATCTACTAGAAACTTGCTCATGACTTGTAGAACCTATGAATGTAGAGCTCGGATACTAACTTTTCACGACCCAAAATCCACCTAGTCATGATGGAACCTAACCTAACCTAACCTATCAGGTAAGCCAATTAATAACTATCCAATTAAATTAATATTTAACTGACTCTAATACACTCCTCAAGGACTGATAGTACAAATTATGACCTTTTAAGATTATAATTTACAAAGCTAGAATGAAATAAATACATCATCTGTTCGAAATGTACATAAACAGATTTTTTTAAATCTAACGCTACCTTGAACAAGAGGCAGCTACAACCGGAACGCAGGTACATCTTCAAAACCAGCTCCTGCCAGTCTCCGCAACATCAGCATTCAACATCTGCACGCAAGGTGCAGAAGTGTAGTATGAGTACAACCGACCATATATAATCAATAAGTAACAAACCTAACCTAGGGATGAAAGTAGTGACGAGCTGGAACAAAGGTCGGGTCCAACACCAATAGCCAATAACTATCCATAACAACGTAAAGCAAGGATTAAAAGAAGTAACTCAGAGATAAAATGCTCAGCATAATCATGATTTCTGAAAATAGTTCTGCCTTTCAATTATATCAGTGAAAACCCAAATCATTTACCGAAGTTGCCAAAAATATGAGTAAGTTTGCAAATAGTAATTTTCCAAAATATCCTTTCAACAATAAATAAGTTGTTTCATTTTCTTTCAAGATAGCCAGTGTAAAATGCATCACTATGACCATATGTCAATATGTGTGAGAAGTCATGAATGACGTGATACCGTACAACATGAGAAAAATACATCTCTATGCCTGTATGTCATGTGTGATTGTCAATGCAATGTATCTCAGAGATGAACTCATGTACTCACACTCTTAGAGTACTCAATCTCACTGTCTCACACTTTTCACTCATCATGCTCAATCACTCAGTTCTGTATATGGCCAATCCGGACCCAGGAAGTTCCATCCCGAAATATATACATCAGCTCACCATCAGTCACTCAGTACTGAGTAGGGCCAATCCAGCCCGTGGGAAAGATCCACCTCTAGCTATAAATGCTTCAGACAAGATCCATGTCCAGGGAAGATCCATCCCTCAATATAAATCAACTGCGCTCACTAGGGGTATGTTCAGACTCCGGAGGGGCTCCTTCAGCCCAAGCGCAAAAATTCGCATGGACAACTCACGTGCTATAGTATCAATATTTCAAAATCAAGCCCTCGGCCTCACTCAGTCATCAACCTCTCCAGTCTCTCAGGCTCATAATGACATGAACTAGCCCACAATGATGATATGATGTATTAATAAATAACAACAGAGACTGAGATATAATATGCAATTAATGAATATGACTCAGTATGACATTGCAATGTAAGCAAATAACTCAACAGCAGCAATGACCTCAGTGGGTCCCAACAAAATAAGCATGCAGCCCAGATATGGTTTCTAATACGAATCACATCTCGATAACTCTAGTACGTAGAGATTTCATGAATACAGATAAGTTTAGGTAACTACACAGTAACACAGAAATAACGGAGTCACAGTTCACATGGTGCACGCCCACACGCCCGTCACCTAGCATGTTCGTCACCTCAACACCAAACACATAACACGTATAGTCAGGGTTCATACCCTTAGCTCCAAGATTAGAAGAGTTACTTCCCTCGAAAAAGCCGAATTCAATGTCGAGCTAGATAAACAATGCTCCTGAAATGTTATTCTGCGCGTATCAACTTCTGAATAGCTCAAATCTAGTCACAATTAATTTTATTCAGTCCACACAAATTATAGGAATTAAATCCATAACAAAATACTAATGTTTTCCCATAAAATCCAAAATTTCACTCAAAAATGGCCCGTGGGGCCCACGTCTTGGAATTCGACAAAAGTTACAAAATATGAATGTTCATTCGACCACGAGTCTAACTATATAAATTTTATCAAATTCCGACATCAACTCGACCTCCAAATCATCAAATCTTATTTCCAAGTCCCTAGGTCCAAATTCCCGATTTACACCTTAAAAACACGTAATCTAGTCGGATTATTTGATGCTAATTCAATATTATGGAGTAGAAATGATCACAAATGATTACCTCCTGTTCTCTCGTGAATTTCCTCTAAATATCGCCCCCAAACCGTGCTTGAAAGTCAAAAAAACGGCAAAAACTTGGAACTCCTTCGAAATGTATACTGCCAGGGGTTCCGCATCTGCGGTATTTTTACCGCTTCTGTGAAGAAGTTTTCCGCTTCTGCGACGAGTCCAAACACCCCCCCCCCCATTTCCGCTTCTGCGGTAAATCAGTCGCATCTGCGACCTCGCAGGTGCGGCAAAATCTTCGCACCTGCACAACCTTCCCTGCCCTTCACTCCTGGCTGCTTCTGCGATGGTCCTTGCACGCCTGCGGTGTCGTACCTGCGATCAAAGCTTCGCAGGTGCGGTTATACCAGAAGCAAAATTTCCAGATTTTCCTAAGTCCAACTTTTCGATCCATTAACCATTCGAAACTCACCCGAGTCCCAGGCCCCCCGGGACCTTAACCAAATATACCAACAAGACCTAAAACATCATACGAAGTTAGTTGAGCCTTCAAATCACATCAAACAACGTTAAAAACACGAATCACACCCCAATTCAAGCTTAACAAAAACTAACGAATTCCAACTTCTACATTCGATGTTGAAACCTATCAAATCAAGCCTGATTGACTTCAAATTTTGCACACAAGTCATAAACAACATAACAGACCTATTCAAATTTCGAGAATTGGATTCTGAACCCGATATTAAAAGTCAACTCCCCGGTCAAACTTCCAAACTTAAATCTTCTATTTTAGCCAACTCAAGCCTAATTTAACTACAGACTTCTAAATAATTTTTCGGACATGATCCTAAGTACAAAATCATCATACGGAGCTATTTGAATCATCAAAACTCTTTTCCAGAGTAATTTAAACATAGTCAATATCCAGTCAACTATTTCAACTTAAGCTTTAATCTTGGAGACTAAGTGTCTCATTTAATTTCAAAACCTCACCAACCAATTGCTCCGGCAAGTCATACAACAATTGTAAAGTATAAATTAAGTAATGAACAGGGGAACATGGCTGTAATACGCAAAACGACCGGCCGGATCATTACAGGCTGACTACAAATGATTTCCTCCACATTACTTTGGTAGCGATCCTACATTATTTTAAATTAAATTAGTATTTAAAAATTATTATAAAAGTAAATTATAACACTTAAAGAAAATTGAAAGCTTACATATGAAATCTTTTCCTATTCCTTGACCCACCTATCTCCATCCCCCTCTTTCTTCTTCTTTAAAATATGCGTCTCCTTGAATAGCTCATCATGGCTCATTGGACGCCCATACTTTTTTTCCCGAAAATAAATTAATTTAGTTAATAAATAGAATTAATATACTTAGAAAAGTAAAATAATTTAAGCAATTACCAATCTTTTTCTTATTGTCCCGATGCTGATAGCACCCCTAATGTGCAAGGAGCCTCCCTTCTCGGATGAGCGAACTTTCATTCCTTTTTCACTCTTCTGTAAGAAATCCTTTGTCTTCCATTGCCTTAACAAATCATCCCATAAATGCTGCATACACCAGTCAGGCCTCTTGGTCTTCTTTCTACCATCCGAGAAATGATCCGACAATCTCTTGCGAGTTTTATGATGAAAATTTGCAGCCACTTCCTCGCTATAGCGGTCTTCCCATACACACTTGCTCTGCATTTAAAAAGTTAAATATTAGATGGAAATATCGTAAATATAAATTAGGCCAAATACCTAGGTGGCCTCTTAAAGTTGGCTCCGGTTTCCATTTTGACGCATCAACTTAGCTCAATACCTATTGAACATTTCAACTTCAATACAAGTGTACCGATTAAACACAAATTTAATAATTCTACATTGTGTTTGGATCATGAATATCACTTGCTATCTACTTGGCAAACAAGACCAATGAGAAAATGACATTTCAGCAAGACAGAAAAATCAAATTTGAAGAGAGAAAAAAAGAAAAGAAAAAGGCCCTCCACAACCCCTTAGTTGCACCCCTCATACCCACCATCGTCCCCAACTTCGCACCGGCCTAATTCCCTAGCTACTGCAATTCCTCGTTGAACTCCTTTCTCGTCTTCTCCAAATAACAAGTAGAACCACACACAACCACTAATCTGAGCAAACAACAACCAATTGAAATAAACATATTTGTAAATTCGAACATAAATCAGTGATTAAATTCAAAAATTAGGTACGAATTCAAGGCAGCCAAGTCGTCTTTCTCGCAATGAAGGTTCTGAAAAATTTGAGCCAAAACCCAATTCGAACCAGCTTAAAATGCACTCAAACATATGATTCAGATTTTCAAAAATGTTTTCAACAAGAATCAGATTTTCAAAAATGTTTTCAACAAGAATCTATAACACCCAATTGATTTCTAGTCAAAGTTTTCAGATCTTTTTTTTAATTCAAGCTCGAAGCTCCTTTAATGGAGGTCAAGTTTTCTCAAATTAATTCTCATGCAACAAACGGTTTCAGCCAACAAATTCCAACTCAAATGAAATTAGAAGTCCAAATTTATTCCCTAAATTTCAAAATCGAGATAGACAGTAATAGTCTATGGTTGACCCCACCAAGTTAGAGTTCAAAAATGTGATTAAACTTAGATTGGAATATTACTATAGTGGAGTAAGATTCTCAATAATGGAGAGGCTTCTGAGTTTAGGTGGTTTGGCAATGATGGACCGGTAGGGATGGAATTTGGTGTCAAAGGCCGTGGCTATGGTGGAGTCGTGATAGAGATGATGTTGGCAAAAAAATAAGATTAAGGAGAGAAGAGAAAAAATTAAAATTAAGGAGTATTTCCTTTGCTTCTTCTTTCCAAGCTCTCAAAAGAGCGTGTAATTACAGACATTATCTCATGTCAGCATATGCGTTCAATAGGTACAGTTTTATTGAAGTTAAAGTGTTCAATAGGTATTGAGCTTAGTTAAAGTATCAAAATGGAAACTGGAGCCAACTTTAAGGGGCTGCTTATGTATTTGGCCTATAAATTATTAAAATGAATGCAATGCCTGATATATATCAAAAAGATGGACAGTCAAACATATTTCTCGATTCACTCAAAGAGGTGAATAGGGTCCCAATAAAGATATGTAAAAAGCAGGTCCGATTACGTGTATTCCTAATCCTAAATGGAATGTAATGATATCGGAATCCATATGTAGACATAGTATCTATTTAGATAGGCCCAAATGAACCCTTCTCATAATGAGAATGTATATAACCCTATTCCAACCTGGTCCAGTATGGAATGAGCTTATAATCATGGAATCGACTCGATCATCAGATTATAAGTTCATAACCCTAGCCCATTCCCATTTTGGGCGGAACAGATCTACTAATTCTTTGATTCCAGTTAGTAAGAGGGATCTTGAACTAAGAAATAGACCCTAGAAGCTAAAAAAGGCTATCCTGAGCAATTGCAATAATCGGGTTCATTGATATTCCTGGTATAGTAGATGCTATCACACATACAATCATACTCAATTCGATGGAATTGTTTGATCTTAAAGGGGATCTTCGATAATTTCGCACGTGAGGGGTTATTTCTTGGTTTCGTCCAGTCATTAATAACTTTATTATTTTTAGATAATAGTAGATAGAAACAACGCTTGTAAGGAGTCCTATTAAAACCAAGAAATATAGGCCTGCCTGCCATCCACACCAGAATAAATAGAGTTTTCCGAAAAAACCTGCNGTATGGAATGAACTTATAATCATGGAATCGACTCGATCATCAGATTATAAGTTCATAACCCTAGCCCATTCCCATTTTGGACGGAATAGATCTACTAATTCTTTGATTCCAGTTGGTAAGAGGGATCTTGAACTAAGAAATAGACCCTAGAAGCTAAAAAGGCTATCCTTCCTAAAAGAACATTTATACCTTAAACTGATTGAAAATTTGATCCTTCAGCAAGTATGGGAAATCAGTCCAAGTGGCATAAGGGCCGTCATAAATCTTTTTGATTGCATTGATGATTATCTTCGTAGTCTGCTTACCCAGCCCGAACCTACAATTTCACAATAAAAACACATGAATATATTAGTAAAAACATTATAAAATAATAAACTCAAAAATAACAAATAACTCTTACTCGTTACCCTCAGGGACTATAATGATCCTGCCATAGCGATCATAATGCACTGCCTCTGGATCATCATCCTCAACATGTGTATCATAGGCATGTATAGATGGTGTAGGGGGCTCAGAGCTACGGTCTCGCAGGTGAAGTCTTGAAATGGATGGATTCGATGATGAGGATGGCTGCGATCCCTGTGACTGTGACATAGCTGGATGCGATCCATGTGGTTGTGATACTGATGGCTGTGATATGGATGTTGCGATCCATGTGGCTGTGATATGTAGGGATGCGATCCACGTGGCTGTGATGCAGATGGCTACGATCCACGTGGCTGTGAGGCAGTTGGACTGTATGTCTGACGTATAGTCCTCTGGCCCTGTGATGGAAGACCTGGTGTCTAGATGAAGGTATAGGCCTCGTGATGATCATCAGGGAAGAACTGAAGGTGACAATCAAACCATGATTGCTTTCGACCATGTTTCAAAGTGAAAATTTTACCATTTTTCATGCAGTAAGGACAAGCTAGCTTCCCAGCAGTCATCCACCCAGACAACATTCCATACGCAGGAAAATCGTTAATAGTCCACATTAAATTAGCACGCAATTTAAAATTCTTCTTGGTTGATATGTCATACGTTTCAACACCATCATACCATAATTAGTTTAGCTCATCAATCAAAGGTTAAAAATATACATCAATCAAACTTTTCCGATTACGTGGATCGGGGTTTATACAATTTAAAAATATATATGGACTAGTCATACACAACTCTAGTGGTAGATTATAAGGTGTAAAAAAGACATGCCCGGATGAATATAGTGTCGCAGATATAGAAAAAGGCATGAAGCCATCTGCACACAAACCTAACCGAATGTTCCTTGGTTCACTAGCATAATCTGGATATGTCCTATCAAAGTGCTTCCAAGCTTCTCCATCTGAAGGATGACACATAACACCAAGTGGTCTTCTATTTACAAAGTGTTATGTCATATGAGGAGCAGAACTCATCGACGCATATAAACTCTTTAACCTAGGTATAAGAGGTAAATAATGCATCGCCTTCACATAAACCATATTCGCGCTAAAAGCCTCTTGAAATTAGGCTCATCGCAGAATTTACATCTTTCTAAATTTGCATCATCTTTATAATAGAAATCAACCATCTTCATAATAATCAATTCTCATCGATGAAAGTCCTAACTTTGAAACCAATCTCTCTGCCTTATAGAAATCATTAGGTAAGTTGATATTTGGGTCAACTAGTTCACTCATAAGGTCAACGAAAGAGTCCATGGCCGCTTGAGAAATATTCCAATCATATTTTCTACTTAGTAATCTAACTGCAACAGACAACTCAGAGTGCGGATTTTCTTCCCGTAGTGGACGAATAGCTTCCTCTAACTGTTCATAAAAACATATTGCACCATCATTAGGAGTTTGTTCAACATTTTCATTGGGCTCACCCCCGGAGTGCATCCCAAAAGCATCCGCAACCATATCCTGAATTATAGAATCATGATTTCTGTTCGCCACCGACCTACTACTTTCACCAACAACCATGTTATGAAATATTCCACGGCTAAAGTAATTCTCTATAAAACTATCACGACCCAAAATCTGACTAGTCGCGATGGCACCTAACCCACCCGCTAGGTAAGTCACTTAACCACTAACCAATTCCAATAACAATTAATAAAGCAATTTAAGTAAATAAATATCTTAACCTTATACATTCCCCAAGAACTGGTAGTACAAATCATGAGCTTCTAAGAATAGAGTTTACAAAGCTTGTATGAAATAAATAAGATGTCATCTGTTTGAAAAATACATAAACAGAGTTTTATGAATCTAAGGCTACCATAAGCAAGAGGCAGCTACGACCGGAACGCAGGTACACCTTCAAATTCAGCTCCCGATGAACTCAGCAACATCAGTAACCAACATCTACACGCAAGGTACAAAAGTGTAGTATGAGTACAACCGACCCATATACTCAATAAGTAACAAACCTAACCTTAGGTTGGAAGTAGTGACGAGCTTGTACCGAGGTCATAGTCCAACTCCAATAACCAACAACAGTTGATGACCACGTAAAGCAAGTAATGAAAGAAGTAACCCAAGGAATAAATGCTCAACTAAATCATGATTTTCAAAAATAATTCTGCCTTTCAAGTGTACAAGTACAAATCCAAATTGTTTACTAAAAATATAAGTAAGTTTGAAAACAGTAATTTTTCAAAAACAAAAAGCTTTCAACAATGATAAGATATTTTATTTTCTTTTCAGATAACCAGTGGAAAATTTATCACTATACCCATATGCCAATATGTGTGACAAGTCATGAATGGTGTGATACCGTACAACATGAGAAAAATGCATTTCTATGCTTGTATATCAAATGTGCATGTCAATGCGATGCAACTCAGTGATAAAATCATATGCATGCTCTCAGAGTATCATTTCACTCAGTCCTCCCAGTCACTCAATCCTCACAGTCACTCAGTCCTCCCAATCTCTCGGCACTCGCACTCAGTAGGTACCTGCGCTCACTGGGGGTGTGTACAGACTCCGGAGGGGCTGCTTCAGCCCAAGTACTATAACCTGCACGGACAACTCACGTGCTGCACGAACATCTCACGTGCTATAGTATCAATATCTGTATCCGCACGAACAACTCATGTGCTATAATAAGCCAATCTAGCCTGTTGCGGCCTGCATAAAGTATATAAAGCCAATATGTCATGCTGCGGTGTACAACCCGATGCCATAATTATCCTCGTAATCAGGCGCTCGACGTCACTCAGTCATCAATCTCTCTAGTCTCTCGGGCTCACAATGTCATGAAAATTGCCCGAAATTGATGATACGATGTATCAATAAATAACAACAGAGACTGAGATATGATATGTAATGAAATGAATATGACTGAGTATGAATTTTTAATTTAAAACAAATAATTCACAATAATATAACCTCTGTGGATCCCAATAATAATGGCACATATCCTCAACATGATTTTTAATATAATTCTCAGCTAAATTTCTTCAACACATAAAACTGCATGGAAAATGCCAAGATTATTTGACTACAAGAATTCCACGGAACAATTACATCACAATTTCTATAGTGCACGTCCACACGCCCGTCACATAGCATGTGCGTCACCTCCAAACAATTCACATAATATGTATATTCAGGGTTCATACCCTCAGCTCCAAGATTAGAAGAGTTACTTACCACGAACAAGTCGAATCCAATGTCGAGCAAGTTAAACAATACTCCAGAAATTCCATTTTGCGCGTATCAACTTCCAAACAACTCGAATCTAGTCACAATTAATTTGATTCCGTCAATACAAATTATTGTAATTAATTCCATAAGGAAATACTAATTTTCCAATAAAAATCTGAAATTAACTCAAAAATTTCCCGTGGGGCCCACATCTCGGAACCTGACAAAAGTTTCAAAATATGAACGCCCCTTTAACCACGAGTCCAACCATATAAATTTTACTCAAATCTGACATCAACTCTACCCTCAAATCTTCAAATTAAATCAAGAGGGATTTCACAATTTTCCAACTTAATTCACCAATTAAATGTTAAAAACAATCATGGATTCGGGTAATTTGACCAATATTGAGTTAAGAACGCTTACCCCATTGTTTTCCTTTAAAATCTCCCAAATATCGCCTCTTCTCGAGCTCTAAATCGGTAAAAATGGAAAATGGGAAGTCCCATTTTCAGAACTTAAACTCTCTGCCCAGTCATTTCTTCTATGCGATCGCGGACCAACTTACGCGATCGCGAAGCACAATTTTTCATTGCCCAAAAATAACTCTACGCGATCGCGGAAAATTCCACACGATCGCGAAGCATAGTCTTTGCAAGCCTACGTGATCACGAACCTTCTCATGCGATCGCGAAGTATTAAGCGTGTGGCCTAGTTCCTCCCTCTGTTCCTCTTCGCGAACGCGGCCTAGCCCACGCGTTCGCGATGCATAGTCTGGCCAATCTACGCGATCGCGGATGCCTTCACTCGATTGCATAGAAAAACATCTCACTGCTCCAACTTAGCCTATGCGATCGTGGACATTCTCTTGCGATCGCGTAGAAGGAAACCAGTGACAGAAAACCAACATTCTTCAGCTGGAATGCAAAGTCCAAAATTGATCCGTTAGCCGTCCGAGACTCACTCGAGGCACCCGAGACCTCAACCAAATATACCAACAAGTCCTAAAACATGATACTAACTTAGTCGAAACCTCAAATCACATCCAACAACGCTAAAACTACGAATCATACCCCAATTCAAGCCTAATGAACTTTGAAACTTCCAATTTCTACAAACGACACCGAAACCTATCAAATCTCGTCCGATTGGCCTCAAAGTTTGCACACAAGTCATAAATGATATAACAGAGGTATTCCAATTTTCAGAATTGGATTTCGACCCCGATATCAAAAAGTCAACCCCCCGGTTAAACTTCCCAAAAATTCAACTTTTGGCATTTCAAGCCTAATTCCACTACGGACCTCCAAATAATTTTTCGGACACGCTCCTAATTCCAAAATTACCATACAGAGCTATTGGAATCTTGAGAATTCAATTCTGAGGTCGTTTACACATAAGTCAATATCCGACCAACTTTTCCAACTTAAGTTTTTAATTATGAGACTAAGTGTCTCATTTCACTCCGAAATTCTTCCGGACCCGAACCAACTAACCTGATAAGTCATAAATCAATTGTAAGGCATAAATTGAGATGTATATTGGGGAACAGGGTTATAATACATAAAACGACCGGCCGGGTCGTTACATTCCCCCCCCCACTTAAACATACGTTCGTCCTCGAACGTGCAAAGAGTTGTTCCCAAGCCATTACATCACTATTCTATATTACCACGCACGTACCCTGGGGTGATCCCACATCACCCTACTCTATATAGGTCTAACAACATAATACAACTAAAAATTATTAATTTAACCTTATCCCAAAACCTTGGAATTTAATTCCCAACCTTCAGAATTTCTTTTCAAGACATGAATCTTACATTTACACAATGTATGAGTCTGAACAAGCTGCATCGAGCTATAACTATAATCACGGATATAATCACCCAGCATATTACATAACTCGCCCACTTGTAGCACCATTCCTGATCACAGTAACTACTCCAAACCAACTAAGTACTAGCATTAAACCCCATATCAAACAAAACTTCGTCCCAAACCTTCGTACACTACTGATAATGAAAGAAACACGCAGAAATCTCATGACCCCTTATCAGATCAACAAGTCATGGAGCTTTCTCGCCCCAACCAGAACCATAGTCACTTTCTAAGCCGACTTTCAATGCCGTCCTCCCAAATATACCGTTTCAAACCTGATAGTACTCATTCTAGGTTCAATGGCCTTATATTTTTAAACACAACTATCCCACAGACATGCCACACCAATATAACTCAGAGCCACAAACCGTGCCATCCGTGCACTAATATGCAATAATTCAAATGTACTCAGCAATGGAAAATGACTCAAATGAGAGAACTGCCCGCAAGATTAACAAGCACCGCCACAACAAAATGCTAAAAACTCCATCACACACCGTAGAACCATCACACGATTTTAACACAAGGTTCATACCTTAACATAACTTCGCTGCAACGCGTGATCCCATCCCAACGCTGGTCCATATTATATACCTCGAGCCCCCCTACTCAAAATCAATAACCACTGAGAGGCAGATGACACAATACCACACAAAACCTGAAAGAACTTAACCAATACACAATCGATCATGCAAAACCCAAATACTCATCTCGCTCGAATTCCGCCGTGGGCCCCCCCAATAGAATCACACTGTGTGCGCATACAACCAATGAATAACAACTCCTCATAGCATAGATGAGTAACTCATAGATCATTTCATAACATGAATAAGTTCAACATCAACCGAATGGCACATCCCTTAATAATAGCAGTATGGCTCCAACTATTCCGACTCGGTGTAGAATACACATCCTAATTGGGCCTACCAATGGACCCCCAAATCAACTCTAGTCACCCATAAATAGATAAACAACCCTACGAAAATACACAATGACTGAATCATAATATATACTATCATCTGGCTAGCTTCGGCCAGGACTTCAAAGTCCATTACCATGAAGCAATCTGCTTTTGACAACTCTCAGTCTCCAAATCCATAAAACACACGAATCACCATTTTGGATCCCATCTCTACCGCCCGAATGTCTAACATATCTCTCACACACAATCCTCCTACTAGGAATACTTCTCCTAATCTTTCCTGTCATATAACAACATCTTAAGATTAGCAGTCAATCAACCAGGAGAGTGTCACAATACCTATGAAATATCCATAATTCAAAACATAGTGCGCCTTCTGAAATGTACACTCTACTCACGCAATGCTAAATAGTTATAGCATTCATCTAAACATCGAAAACCGTCCATGCCATGTAAGAATTTATGACCTCCCCTTCAAAACTGAACCGTATACTTGAACCTGCAAATCTCAGTCTCACTCCACGCGCCACCTTTATTAGGCCACTACATGAAAACACAAGAACCTAATTAACACTCTAAGTCGCCAGCAAATTATATACCCGATCAGTTAGAATCCTTCCTCTTGCTTCCCTCCAGGAGGAAATCACAATACACAACACGTTCCCCACACCGATAGAAAATATCCAGTTCAAACCATGGTAAAAACCATCAAGAACACTTTGAAATCCATCTGCACATAACCAAGCTATTAGAACTAAATTCCTTTAACTCGACCAAACCATGTAGGTCACCAAAACCAAAGAATATTTCCACCAAAACAACTGTAGAGTCTCACCACATCATAATTACCCCTATAAATACCACAACCGAAACAACCACTCTGAAAATACCTTATTTGAGTCTAAGGCCATTTCATTCAGCTTCCTGATACCGAAATATAAAATCCATAATGAGATACAAAAATGCCACAAGTCTCGACACCATCCAACTTAAATCTCAGATTTTAGTCATAAACAAATCCGCCAAAAATCTCAATTGTTACATATTAATCTTGAATCCATTAGAACTTTTTCGAGAGTCACCCACTTTGCTCAAATCTAAATTGCACCGCCCAAATTGGCTGAATGACACGTGCCCCATTAGCACAGTAACACTCAAAGAGGTAATCCTGCCTTAACACCACTGATCAAATTCAAACTCCATGCGCACTATACTGTTCACAAATAACAACTCACTCACCCCGTGATTTTCATATACCAATAAAGCGCAATATAACCCGTATCTAGAAATTTCCTTACTCGAGTCATTCTCGAACTCCACCTCTGCAAGTCATCACTGATTCCCAAGTACACTTCAAACTAAAACAAAAATTTGACACATACCCATGAATTGATTTGTCCATAGCATACTCCCCCACTTGGCTCAAAGCCATAGATTTAAACACTCCATAACTCACAATACCCATACTTTATTACTGCCATAATACTGCAGTCGGTCCAACAAAAATTCTTTTCAAGCTAATGTAACACCAACCATAACATACCTCAATCGTCCGCTAAGTTCGCATTCATTCTCTTAACACTCAAGTCAACTTTCTTAACCAGATTCAAATTCATATCTCAACACTGACGCCCCGCTAGTAACAAAGAAACTCTCCATTCACATTATAAAGAACACACCTACGTAGATTACTCCGTAGGAGATAACCCATCTGCTTAGTCTCAAATTGGCATCTCGTTATACCCTTTCGCAGCCACAATTACTATGCAATCACTTAGTCTATCCGAGTCCAAACTCATTAACCAGACATGAGAATTTAATCCGTCCCTTAATTTAACAACGTGAAAGGTCCTTCAAAACATTCATACTCGAGACTGTACGTCACATCAATATGAAAATCAAGCACCCAATGGCCCTCTTTACATTCCAAGGAAATACTTCTCGCCACATTCAATCCATCTTAACACATCCCGCAATTGCATCATCCGCATCATATAGCCATTTGACCGCTCATCAAGCCATAAATTTTCCACTCATAGGGATACTACCAGACATATGAGTCCAAATGTACAAGTTACAACTGAAGCTACCGAGCCTAATATACGGTCCAAACTTGGCTTCAAGTCCTCCAGACTGGCCCATCACCAAAACACAGAATACATATCTCGCATGTCATCCCTGAAATCACAAGCCAGCGATACATAGTTGAAATCGAGCGCTCACATGCGCACACGAATGCGTGGAAGGAATTCAAAGAGTTATATTTTAAGCTGAATCAATTTCGCACGATAAGGAAAGAAAGATGGGAAATTATCCTAAATGCCCTGTAGCCTCTCGAAGATAAGTATGGGCGTCATCATACTGATCCACAAGACTCTACTAGACACTTGCTCATGACTTGTAGAACCTATGAACCTAGAGCTGTAATACTACCTTGTCACGACCCAAAATCCAACTAATCGTGATGGCACCTAACCCACCCGCTAGGTAAGCCACTTAACCACTAACTAATTCCAATAACAATTAATAAACCAATTTAAGTAAATAAATATCTTAACCTTATACATTCCCTAAGAACTGGTAGTACAAATCATGAGCTTCTAAGAATAGAGTTTACAAAGCTGGTATGAAATAAATAAGATGTCATCTGTTTGAAAAATAAATAAATAGAGTTTTATGAATCTAAGGCTACCATGACCAAGAGGCAGCTACCACCGAAACGCAGGTACACCTTCAGATCCAACTCCCAACGAATGCAACAACATCAGCAGCCAACATCTGCACGCAAGGTACAGAAGTGTAGTATGAGTACAACCGACCCCATGTACTCAATAAGCAACAAACCTAAACTTAGGTTGAAAGTAGTGACGAGCTTGTACCAAGGTCAGAGTCCAACTCCAATAACCAACAACAGTTCATAAACACATAAAACAAGTAATGAAAGAACTAACCCAAGTAATAAATTCTCAGCTAAATCATGATTTTCAAAAATAGTTCTGCCTTTCAAGTGTATCAGTACAAATCCAAATTGTTTACCAAAAATATAAGTAAGTTTGAAAACAGTAATTTTTCCAAAAAACAAACATTTTAACAATGATAAGATGTTTTATTTTCTTTCCAGATAACCAGTGGAGAATTCATCACTATACCCATATGACAATATGTGTGAGAAGTCATGAATGGCGTGATACCGTACAACATGAGCAAAATGCATTTGTATGCTTGTATATCAAATGTGCATGTCAATGCGATGCAACTCAGTGATAAAAGCATATGCATACTCTCAGAGTATCATTTCACTCAGTCCTCCCAGTCACACAGTCCTCCCAGTCACTCAGTCCTCATCGTCACTAAGTCCTCCCAATCTCTCGGCACTCGCACTCAGTAGGTACCTGCGTTCAATGGGGGTGTGTACAGACTCTGGAGGGGCTCCTTCAGCCCAAGCTCTATAATCTGCACGGACAACTCATGTGCTACACGGACATCTCACATGCTATAGTGTCAATATCGGTATCCGCACAGACAACTCACGTACTATAATAAGCCAATCTATCCTGTTGTAGCATGCAGCCTGATCCCATAATTATCCTCACAATCAGGCCCTCAGCCTCACTCAGTTATCAATCTCTCCAGTCTCTCGGGCTCATAATGTCATGAAAATAGCCCGAAAATGATGATATGATGTATCAATAAATAACAACAGAGACTGAGATATGATATGCAATGAAATGGATATGACTGAGTATGGATTTTCTATTTAAAACAAATATTTCATAGCAATATGACCTCTTTGGATCCCAATAATATTGGCACATAGCCTCAACATTATTTTTAATATGATTCTTAGCTAAATTTTTTCAACACATAAAACTGCATGGAAAATGCCAAGATTATTTGACTACAAAATTCCACGGGACAATTACATCACAATTTCTATGGTGCATGCCCACACGCCCGTCACATAGCATGTGCGTTACCTCCAAACAATTCACATAATACGTATATTCAGGGTTCATACCCTCAGCTCAAAGTTTAGAAGAGTTACTTATCACGAACAAGCCGAATCCAATGTTGAGCAAGCTAAACAATGCTCCAGAAATTCAATTTTGCGTGTATCAACTTCCAAACGGCTCGAATCTAGTCACAATTAATTTGATGCAGTCAATACAAATTATTGTAATTAATTCTATAAGAAAATACTAATTTTCCAATAACAATCCGAAATTAACTCAAAACCTGCCCATGGGGCCCACATCTCAGAAACAGAAAAAAGTTACAAAATATGAACGCCCCTTCAACCACGAGTCCAACCATATAAAGTTTACTCAAATCCGACATCAACTCGACCCTCAAATCTTCAAATTAAACCAAGAGGGTTTTCACAATTTTCCAACTTAATTCACCAATTAAATGTTAAAAACAATAATGGATTCGGGTAATTTGACCAATATTGAATTAAGAACACTTATCCCATTGTTTTCCTTTAAAATCTCCCAAAACTCGCCTCTTCTCGAGCTCTAAATCGGTAAAAATGGAAAATGGGAAGTCTCATTTTCTGAACTTAAACTCTCTGCCCAGTCATTTCTTCTATATGATCGCGGACCAACTCACGTGATCGCGAAGCACAATGTTTTATTGTCCAACCCCGTTCCCCTATTTACTGCTCAATCTATGGCTTACAGTTGATTTATGACTTATCGGGTTAGTTGGTTCGGGTCCAGAAGGATTTCAGAGTGAAATGAGACACTTAGTCTCATAATTAAAAACTTAAGTTGGAAAAGTTGACCGGATATTCACTTATGTATAAACGACCTCGGAATTGAATTCTGATGATTCCAATAGCTTCGTATAGTGATTTTGGACTTAGGAGCGTGTCTGAAAAATTATGTAGTGGATTTAGGCTTGAAATGGCGAAAGTCGAATTTTTGGGAAGTTTGACTGGGGTTTTGCCTTTTTGACATCGGGGTTGGAATCCAGTTCTGAAAATTTTCATAGCTCTGTTATGTCATTTATGACTTGTGTGGAAAATTTGAGATCAATCGAACGTGATTTGATAGGTTCCGGCGTCATTTGTAGAAATTAGAAGTTTCAAAGTTCATTAGACTTGAATCTATGTCTGATTCGTGTTTTAGTGTTGTTGGATATGATTTGTAGACACGACTAAGTTCGTATAATATTTTAGGACTTGTTCGTATATTTGGTTGAGGTCTCGGGGGGCCTCAGGCATATTTCGGATGGTATTCGGATTATTTTCCTTCATTTTTGGCACTGCTGGTAGCTCATGTTTGCTGGTGTTTCAAACCTTCTTCGCGATCGCGAAGATTGGGACGTGATCGTGTAGTGTATCAGAGGAGATGGCCTTTTTCCTTCATCACGCTCGCACCAGTGGCATCGCATTCGCGAACCTTTGTAAGGTCTGGGCATCACATTCGCGCCCTTATGACTGCATTCGCGTAGAGTAAATGGAGCAGAAAAGGAGATCCCGTGTTTGTGCTTCTCGATCGCGTGGACGAGTCCGCGATCACGTAGGTTTGTGAAGTTGTGCATCGCCATCGCGTGGTCAGGTCTGCGATCGCGTAAGGTTAAATCTGGTCAGGGACAAACTGTGCTTCGCGATCGCGTGAGATTGTCCGCGATCACGTAGAGCAAATGACTAGGCAGAGAGTTTAAGTTATGAAAATGGGACTTCATCCCATTTTCCATTTTTACCGATTTGGAGCTCGGAAAGAGAGGATTTTCAGGATATTTTCAAGGAAAACAACCGGGTAAGTGTTCTTAACTCAATATTGGTTAAATTACCCGAATCCATAGTTATTTTTAACATTTAATTGGTGAATTAAGTTGGAAAATTGTGAAAACCCTCTTGGTTTAATTTGAAGATTTGAGGGTCGAGTTGATGTCGGATTTGAGGGTCGAGTTGATGTCGGATTTGAGTAAAATTTATAAGGTTAGACTCGTGGTTGAATGGGCGTTCATATTTTGTAACTTTTGTCGGGTCCTGAGACATGGGCCCCACAGGCAATTTTCTGAGTGTAATTTCGGATTTTGTAGGAAAATATTAGTATTTTGATATGGAATTAATTCCTATAATTGTGTGGACTGAATCAAATTAATTATGACTAGATTCGAGTTGTTCAGGAGTTGATACGCGCAGAATGGAATTTTTGGAGCATTTGGATCTTACTCGAAATTGGATTTGTCTCGTTCGAGGTAAATAACTCTTCTAATCTTGAAGTTGAGGGTATGAACCCTAAATATATGTATTATGTGAATTGTTGGGAGGTGACGCACATGCTAGGTGACTGGCGTATGACCATGCACCATAGAAATTGTGACATTAGTTCCGTGAAATGTTGTAGTCAAATAATCTTGGTATTTTCTAAGTAGTTTTATGTGTTAAAGAAACTGAGCTGAAAATCATATTAAAACAATTATGTTGAGGCTAGGTGCCAGTATTATTGGGACCCACAGAGGTCTTATTATTGTAAATTATTTGTTTAAATTGAAGATTTATACTCAGTCATATTAATTTCATTACCTATCATATCTCAATCTCTGTTGCTATTTATTGATTCATCATATCATCATTTTGGGCTAGTTTCATGACATTCTGAGCCCGAGAGACTAGAGAGATTGATGACTGAGTGAGACCGAGGGCCTGATTGTAAGGATAATTATGGGATCGGGTTGTCCGCTACAACAGGCCATATTGGCTTTATATACTTTATTATTATATAGATCAGGGTTGCCCGCCTGTAGCAGGCCTTATAGGCTTTATTATAGGACGTGAGGTATGCATGCGGATACGTATATTAATACTATAGCACGTGAGTTGTCCGTGCAGATTATAATGCTTGGGCTGATGGAGCCCCTCCAGAGTCTGTACACACCCCCAGTGAGCGCAGGTACCTACTGAGTGCGAGTGCCGAGTGATTTGAGAGGATTGAGTGACTGTGAGGATTGAGTGATTGGGAGGACTGAGTGACTGAAAGGATTGAGTGACTGGGAGAACTGAGTGAATTGATACTCTGAGAGTATGCATATGGTTTTATCACTATGTTGTATTGCATTGGGATGCACATTGACATGTAGGCATAGAGATATACTTTCCTCATGCCATTAGAAAATGAAATTTCCTATTGTGGAAGAACGTTTTTGGGAAAATTACTGTTTTGAACTTACTCATATTTTTTGCAACTTCGGTAAACGATTTGGGTTTTTCACTGATGTACTTGAAAGGCAGAACTATTTTTAGAAATCATGATTCAGTTGAGCATTTTATATGTGGGTTGCTCCTTTTATTACTTGCTTTATGTTGTTATGAATTGTTGTTGGTTATGGGAGTTGGACTCTGACCTTGGTACAAGTTCGTCACTACTTTCAACCTAAGGTGAGGTTTCTTACTTATTGAGTACATGGGGTCGGTTGTACTCATACTACACTTCTGCACCTTGCATGCAGATGTTGGCTGCTGATGTTGCTGTGTTCGTTGGGAGTTGGATCTGAAGATGTACCTGCTTTCCGATTGTAGCTGCCTCTAGTTCATGGTAGCCTTAGATTCATAAAACTCCGTTTATGTACTTTTCAAACAGATGATGTATTTACTTCATACCAGTTTTGTAAACTCTATTCTTAGAAGTTCATGATTTGTACTACTAGTTCTTGGGGAAATGTGTTAGTTTTATTTATTTTCTTTTAATTAATTTCCTTATTAATTTCATTGGAATTGGATAGTTGGTAATTGTCTTACCTAGCGGGTTGGGTTAGGTGCCATCACGACTAGTTGGATTTTGGGTCGTGACAAGGTGATATCAGAGCTCTAGATTCATAGGTTCTATGAGTCATGAGCAAGTGTCTAGTAGAGTCTTGCGGATTGGTATGATGACGTCCATACTTGTCTTCGAGAGGCTACAGGGCATTTAGGATATATACTTCCCATCTTTCTTTCATTATCATGTGGAATTGGTTCATCTTGAAATATAACTCTTTAAATTCCTTCCACGCATTCGTATGCGTACGTGAGCACTCCGTATCAGTTGTGTATTACAGGCTTGTGATTTCAGGGATGATGTGTGAGGTGTGTATTCTGTGTTTCGATTATGGGCCAATCTAGAGGACTTGAGGCCCTAGTTGAACCGCAGCTTAAGCTCGGTAGCTTCAGTTGTATCTTATACATTTGGACTCATATGTCCGGTAATGTCCCTACGAGGAGAAGTTGTGGCTCGATGAGCGGTGGAATGGCTTTATGATGAGTATGATGAAACTGCGGGATATGTTAAGATAATTTGAATGTGACAAGAAGTGTTTCCTTGAAATGTAAAGGAAGGCCATTGGGTGCTTGATTTTCGTTTTGATGTGACGTATAAACTCGAGAATTAATGTTTTGGAAGATCTTTCACAGCATTAAATTGTGGAGAGAATTAAATTTTCTTGTCTTGTTAATGAATTTCAACTTAGGAAGATTATGTGATTGCGAAGTAATTGTGGATGCGAAAAGGTATAACAAGATGCCAATTTGAGGCTAAGCAGGTGGATTATCCCCTGTGGAGTAATCTACATAGGTGTGTTCCTTATAATGTGAATGGAGAGTTTCTTTATGACCAGCGGGGCATATGTGTTGAGATATGAATTTGAATATGGTTGAGAAAGTTGGCCTGAGTGTTAAGAGAATAAATGCGAACTTAGCGAACGATTGAGGTATTTTATGGTTGGTGTTACATAAGCTTGAAAAGAATTTTTGTTGGACCGACTGCAGTATTATAGCAGTAATAAAGTATGGGTCATAGCCAAGTGGGGGAGCCTGCTATTGACAATTCAATTGATGGTTATATGTGAAATTTTAATTTTGTCTGAGACATACTTGTAGATTAGTTATGACTTGCAGAGGTTGAGATCGAGGATGACTCGAGTACTAAAATTTTTAAATACGGAATATATTGTGTTTTATGGGTATATGAAGATCACGAAGTGAGTGAGTTATTATTTGCGAATAGTGTAGTGCGCACAGAGTTTGGAATTTGATCAGTGGTGTTAAGACATGATTACCTCTTTGAGTGTTGATGTGCTAATGGGGCACGTGTCTTTCAGCCCATTTGGGCGGTGCAATTTTAGATTTGAGCAAAGTGGGTGACTCTCGATAAAGTTCTAATGGATTCAAGATTAATATGTAACAATTGAGAATTTTTGGCGGATCTGTTTATTGCTAAAAGCTGAGATTTAAGTTGAATGGTGTCGAAAATTTTGGCAATTTTGTATATTATTATGGATTTTATATTTCGGTATCAGGAAGGTGAATGAAACGGCCTTAGACTCAAATAAGGTATTTTCAAAGTGGGTGCTTTAGTTGTGGTATTTATAGCGGTAAATATGATGTGGTGAGACTCTACAGATGTTTTGGTGGCAATATTCTTGGGTTTTGGTGACCTACGTGGTTTGGTCGAGTTAGAGGAATTTAGTTCTAATAGCTTGGTTATGTGCTGATGGATTTCAAAGTGTTCTTGATGGTTTCTACCATGGTTTGAACCGGATATTCTTTTACTGGTGTGGGAAACGTGTTGTGTATTGTGATTTACTCTTGGAAGGAAGCAAGAGGAAGGTTTCTAACTAACTGGGTATGTAATTTGCTGGAGACCCAGAGTTGATAATGAGATTCTTGTACTTTTCACATGATGGAAAGATAGATGTTATGTGTTGTGCGGAAGTTAGATTTACATGTACAAGGTGGCAGTTCAGTATCGAAGAGAAGGTAATGAATGTTGGACAACCTAGGCAGTTCAAAATAACTAGATGAATACTATTACTACTTGGTGTTGTATGATAAGGGTACGGATTTCAGAAGGCGCATTTTATTTTGACTTACAGATCTATAATTAGTATTGCGGTACTCACATGGTTGATAGACTGCTGATATTCAAATTATTGCTATGTGGCACGGAAGAATTATGAAGATTTTCTAGTGGGATAATCGTGTATGAAGAATGTGTTAGTCATTCTAGTATTGGAGTTGGGATTAGTTACGATGATTCATGTGTTCGATGAATTTTGAGACTAGGAATTCTCAGAAGTATATTGTTTCGGGTTGCGACCTATTTGAGTTGAGTATTTTATTTTAACTCAGTGGAGGCACTAGTTGCTTTAATTATTTGTGATAGCTACGCGCTATAAGTGTGCATATATGTGAGGTTTGAGCCAATGTGTAGGCATTGGGGTAGGTATTTATACTCGAAAGAATGCTTAGGCTATGATATGCCTAGAGTTGACTGTTAAGCGTAAAGTTATAAAGTTTCTCGTGTTCTTACCTTTGTTGAGAACTATCTGGGCTACACTTGAGGTTACAAATAGGCTAATTCCCTGAATAAATGGGGTAGTTACTATTTATGCGTTAAATTGTCGATTTGAAATGTGATAGCAGACTTTGCACATGCTTACACTATGGCGTGTTATTTATACCAGTCCAAGAGCATGAGAATCTTATTTCATTATCATATACAAGTGTACTTGTTTAATTGCTCTTGTATGATATGCTGGGACTGGAGGCCTGTGACCATGCCAGGCGATTCATATTATTGGGTTGTTCGTACCATGTGTGGGAATTTTATTTCTATGATAATTTATCTGATTCATTAATTTCCTTCCTCTACAATTGTTCACATGCGCCTACGATTATCCTCTTCATGAAATTTGAGGAGTTTGTTGTAACATTGTGGTTGTGGTGGTGCTTGTTGAACTTGCAATATGGTTCTATTCCTTGAGATATCTCCCATATTTGGGTACACGGATTGCACAGTGGTGGCTGGAGTTATATTGATGTGGGATAGTTGTGTTTAATAATATAAGGTCATTGGACCTAGAATGGGTACTATCAGGTTTGATTAGGGTATATTCGGGAGTATAATATTGAAAGGCGGCTTAGGAAGTGATTATGGTTATAGTTGAGGCGAGAGAGCTCCATGACTTGTTGATCTGATAAGGGGTCATGAGATTTCCACGTGTTTATTTCATTATCAACAGTGTACGAAGGTTTTGGAACGAGGTTTTGATTGATATGGGGTTTAATATCAGTACCAGGTTGGTTTTGGAGTAGTTACTGTGATCGAAAATGGTGCAACGAGCTTGGGTGTAGTATGTTATGTGATTGTATCCGTGGTTATAGTTATAGCTCGATGCAGCTTGTTCAGACTCATACAGTGTGTAAATGTAAGATTCGTGTCTTGAAAAGAAATTCTGAAGGTTGGGAATTGAATTCCAAGGTTTTTGGGCTAAGGTTAAATTAAGGATTCTCAGTTGTATTGTGTTGTCAGGCCAATGTGGAATAGGATGACGTGGGATCAACCCGAGGTACGTGTGTGGTAAGATGGAATAGTGATTGGATGGCTTGGAAATAACTCTTGGCACGTTCGAGGACAAACGTATGTTTAAGTGGGGGAGAATGTAACGACCCAGCCGGTTATTTTGAGTATTACAGTCCCGTTCCCCCATTTACTGCTCAATTTATGCCTTATAGTTGATTTATGACTTATCGAGTTAGTTGGTTCTGGTCCAGAAGGATTTCGGAGTGAAATGAGACACTTAGTCTCATAATTAAAAACTTAAGTTGGAAAAGTTGACCGGATATTCACTTATGTGTAAATGACCTCGGAATTGAATTTTGATGATTCCAATAGGTATGGTGATTTTGGACTTAGGAGCATTTCCGGAAAATTATTTGGAGGTCCGTAGTGGAATTAGGCTTGAAATAGCGAAAGTCGAATTTTTGAGAAGTTTGATCGGAGGTTGACTTTTTGATATCGGGGTCGGAATCCAGTTCTAAAACTTTTCATAGCTGCGTTATGTCATTTATGACTTGTGTGCAAAATTTGAGGTCAATCGGACGTGATTTGATATGTTCTGGCGTCGTTTGTAGAAATTGGAAGTTTCAAAGTTCATTAGGCTTGAATCTATGTGTGATTCGTGTTTTAGTGTTGTTGGATGTGATTTGAAGACACAACCAAGTTCGTATGATGTTTTAGGGCTTGTTGGTATATTTGGTTGAGGTCTCGGGGGGCCTCGGGCATGTTTCAGATGGTATTTAGATTATTTTCCTCCATTTTTGGCACTGCTGGTAGCTGCTGTTTGCTGGTGTTTCAAACCTTCTTTGCGATCGCGAAGATTGGGATGCGATCGCGTAGTGTATCAGAGGAGCTGGCCTTTTTGCTTCATCATGTTCGCGCCAGTGGCATCGCGGTCGCTAACCTTTGTAAGAAGGCCTAGGCATCGCGTTCGCACCATTATGACTGCGTTCGCGTAGAGTAAATGGAGCAGAAAAGGAGATCACGCGTTTGTGCTTCATGATCGTGTGGACGGGTCCGCGATCGCGTAGGTTTGTGAAGTTGTGCATCACGATCGCGTGGTCAGGTCCGCGATCGCATAAGGTTAAATCTGGTTAGGGACAAACTGTTCTTCGCGATTGCGTGAGATTGTCCGCGATCGCGTAGAGCAAATGACTGGGCAGAGAGTTTAAGTTCTGCCATTTTTACCGATTTGGAGCTCGAAAAGAGAGGATTTTCAAGGAAAAACAATGGGTAAGTGTTCTTAATTCGATATTGGTTAAATTACTTGAATCCATGGTTGTTTTTAACATTTAATTGGTGAATTAAGTTGGAAAATTGTGAAAACCCTCTTAGTTTAATTTGAAGATTTGAGGGTCGAGTTGATGTCGGATTGGAGTAAAATTTATATGGTTGGACTCGTGGTTGAATGGGCGTT
Organism: Nicotiana otophora; assembly: GCA_000715115.1. Classification (NCBI taxonomy): domain Eukaryota; kingdom Viridiplantae; phylum Streptophyta; class Magnoliopsida; order Solanales; family Solanaceae; genus Nicotiana; species Nicotiana otophora. The sequence goes on along the minus strand of AWOL01S0010870.1, from coordinate 29,325 downwards.
CATATTTTGTAACTTTTGTAAGGTTCCGAGAAGTGGGTCCCACGAGCAATTTTTGGAGTGTAATCTCGGATTTTGTGGGAAAATATTAGTATTTGGATATGGAATTAATTCCTATAATTGTGTGGACTGAATCAAATTAATTATGACTAGATTCGAGCTGTTCAGGAGTTGATACGTGTAGAATAGAATTTCTGGAGCATTTTGATCTTGCTCGGAATTGGATTCGTCTTGTTCGAGGTAAGTAACTCTTCTAATCTTGGAGCTGAAGGTATGATCCCTGAATATATGTATTATGTGAATTGTTGGGAGGTGACGCACATGCTAGGTGACGGGCGTGTGGGCGTGCACCATAGCAATTGTGACATAATTGGTTCCGTAAAATTTTGTAGTCAAATAATCTTTGCATTTTCAATGTAGTTTTATGTGTTAAAGAAATGGAGCTGAAAATCATATTAAAAAAATCACGTTGAGGCTACGTGTCAGTATTATTGGGACCCACAGAGGTCTTATTGCTGTAAATTATTTGTTTAAATTGAAGATTTATACTCAGTCAAATTCATTTCATTACATATCATATCTCAGTCTCTGTTGCTATTTATTGAGTCATCATATCATCATTTTGGGCTAGTTTCATGACATTCTGAGCCCGAGAGACTGGAGAGATTAATGAGTGAGTGAGGCCGAGGGCCTAATTGTGAGGATAATTATAGGATCGGGCTGCACGCCGCAGCAAGCCATATTGGCTTTATATACTTTATTATTATGTGGATTGGGGCTGCCCGCCTGCAGCAGACCTTATAGGTTTTATTATAGCACGTGAGTTTTCCATGCGGATACAGATATTGATACTATAGCACATGCGTTATCCATGCAGTACGTGAGTTTTCAGTGCAAATTATAGCGCTTGGGCTGAAAGAGCCCCTCAAGAGTCTGTACACACCCCCAGTAAGCGCAGGTACCTACTGAGCGCGAGTGCCGAGCACGAGTGCTGAGTGATTTGGGAAGAATGAGTGATTGTGAGGAATAAGTGTGTCACGCCCCGAACCTTGGGGCGAGACCGGCACCCGGTGCCTCACCTAACCTAGCGTACTAACTTGCGACTAAAGGACTCTGTACATATAATGTCATAATTTGGCCATGGGGCCTCATAGCAAGACACTTTGTGAAGTAAAATATGAATATGAACGGATATATATATATACACATAGACCCTCTGCTCTCTTGACGGGAAGAAAACAATACTTAACTGAATATAAAGTCCCGATAAAGGAGAATACTATAACTTCTGAGACTAGGATAATGTGAATAAATTCATGAATACGAACTTCTCTTTATGTCTCATTATCAAACACATGTAGCTACGAGATCATGCCAAAATGAATGAATATACCTTATCACAATCTTTCTAATCACCAAGTTGAACTCACCTCTTTTCACCTTAATCTACAACAACGATAATAATACTATCATTAAGTTACGAAAGGTACAACTATCGCACAACGAACGACAAGCTTATTTTGTATTAAAATAGACAGCATCTCCCCTATAATCCTTACTTCCTCCAAATTCAAGATAACACCAATAACACCAGAAACAACAATAACAACATATATACATTATTTTCCAACCTTATGTACACCACAAAATACTACAAAATAGCCCAACACACCCCAATCTCTTCATACACCAAAATGACCACCGGAGTAGTGACAAACAATCCAAAATTGTTACGACGAACGATCAGCCCAACATCCTGAATTTATGTGGTTTTTCTCCACACCCTTCCTCCTCCAAAAATCCACAAAACAATAGTAAAACACGCAGCCCAACAACAATACCAAACAGTCCACAAAACAGTCCACTACAAGTGAATAACTCGAACTCACGACTTTCGATCACCATCCCGTGAGTTCTTACAAATATAGAACAACTTACTATGCATCTACAACAGAAAGAAATGGATAAAAGAGAGCAGTAAACTTACCTTATTTGTTTGATAACTAAGCTCCTATCTTGGTTCTTCAAACTCTAGGCTTTACCTCCAATTAGAACTTGGAAGGGAGAGAAAATAAATTGGGGTTTGTGGGAAATTGTTGGGAGGGTTTTTGTAGAGATTAAGTCTGGTTATTTTGCCCTATTATCAGTCTAATATATGAAGGGGATAGGTCTTTAAAAAGGCCTCTTTGTACGACCCGAACTGGCCCATATTTGGATTCTCGTTTAAGCAAGTATGTGACAGTCTGCACAGTCTCACAAAAAACGCTCATATCTCTCTACTCCGATATCGTATTGACAAACGGTTTAATGCGTTAGAAATTTGACTCAAATATTTAATTTGATGGGTAGAACACCCCATAACTCTAAGTATATTGGGAGAAAATCACAGTTACATTTGACCCAGAGTTTCAGTAAAACTTATGAACGTAACTTGTGATGACTTTTATCAACTTTTGTGCCACCACTTGCTTGACTTCAAAACATAAAACACGACTATCATACGACTAAAATAACTCATAACATAACCTCCTTATCATGTTAAACACCCTGGTATCACCCCAAAAGTACATGCTATAACATTCCCAACTTGTCGACTTTCGACGAAACATTATGTTCTTTAATTCCTTTAGCTTCTGAACCTTCTAACCCTCTTTGTACTTGTTGTTCCTGATCTTCACTATTTGTAACCTCCAAGGTAACATGATTAAATTACTTTATATATTATCAAAGATGATCTCATTTTTGGTCATACATTAGTTTGCTCACGACGCAGTTTTACGTACGAAAATATAGGGTGTAACATTATTCCCCCCCTTAGGAACATTCGTCCTTGAATGTTTACTCTTAGAGACTTCGGAAAATTTTTTCCATCGAGCCATATCTTCAGTTTGAAATAGGTGGGGGTATTTAGACTTCATTTCTTCCTCTGCTTCCCATGTCATCTCTTCCACATTCTTGCTTCTCCATAAAACCTTCACGAAGGATACCTCATTATTTCGTAGCTTGCGAATTTGTCGGTCTAGGATGGCAACTGGAATTTCCTCGTATGACAAGTCCTCCATAATCTGTACATCATCTATGGGCACCGCTCTAGTAAGATCACCAATGCACTTTCATAGCATAGATACGTGAAAAACCGGATGGACTAACTCCAATTCTGAGGGCAATTCTAACTCATAAGCTACTTGGCCCACTCTCCGAATGATCCTATAAGGCCCAATATACCATGGGCTAATCTTGATTTTCCTACCAAACATCATCACGCCCTTCATAGGGGATACCTTTATGAATACCCAGTCATTAACCTCGAACTCTAAGTCTTGTCGCCGCACGTCAGAATATGACTTCTAATGACTCTGTGTTATCAACAGTCATTCTCGAATAAGCTTTACTTTCTCTACGGCTTGCTGAACTAGGTCTGGCCTATGTAACCCAGATTGTCCAACATCAAACCACCCTATAGGAGATCTGCACTTATGCCCATACAAAGCCTCGTACTGAGCCTTCTGGATACTGGAGTAGTAACTGTTATTATATGCAAACTCGACAAGAGGTAGATGTTCATCCCAACTTCTTTTAAAATCCAACACGCATGCTCGTAACATATCCTCGAGCATCTAAATTGTGCGATCGTCTTGTCCATTAGTCTGTGGATGAAACATTGTGCTGAGATTCACCTGAGTCCCTAGACCTCTCTAAAATGACCTCCAAAAATGTGCTGTAAACTGGGCCCCATGGTCAGATATAATAGATACTGGTACTCCGTGTAGCCGCTTTATCTCCTTAATATATAACTTTGCATAATCTTCTGCTGTATATGTTGATCTGACTTGTAGGAAATGAGCTGATTTCGTAAGCATATCGACTATCACCCATATAGAATCGAACTTACGATGAGAACAAGGTAAACCCATAAGAAAGTCCATGTTTATCGCCTCCCATTTCCATGTCGGGATCTCTATGGTCTGCATTAGCCTTCCGAGCTTTTGATGCTCTACCTTCACTTACTGGCATCTAGGACACTGGGTGACAAACTCAGCAATGTTCTTCTTCATATGTTCCACCAGTACACATCCTTAATGTCATGATACATCTTCGTCGACCCAGGATGAATTGAGTACCACGAATAATGTGCCTCTGACATAATCCTGTCTCGTATCCCTACTACATCTGGAACACACAGACGACCCATGTATCTGAGAACCCCATCTCCCTTGAGCTCTAACAATGGCTTCTTCTGCTGTAGAACTTGCTCTCTCAACTCGGCCAACTCTGGGTCCTCGTACTGCCTTTCCTTGACTTCAGCTATGAGAGATGATTTTGCAGTGTTTTGGGGTACAACTGCACCATCGTCGGAATCTACTAACTGAACCCCCAAACAAGCCAATTGATGAATCTCTCTAGTTAACTGTCTTTTCTCGGCCTCTACATGTGCTAAGCTACTCATAGATCGACGACTTAAGGCATCTGCAACAACATTAGCTTTCCCTGGATGGTAGAGAATATTAACATCGTAATCTTTCAGTAACTCAAGCCATCGCCTATGTCGCAAATTCAACTCTTTTTGCTTGATGATATATTGCATGCTTTTATGATCTGTAAATACAATAACATGAACACAATATAAATAATGCCGCCATATCTTAAGTGCATGGACAACCGCAGCTAACTCGAGGCCGTGGGTTGGATAATTCTTCTTGTGCTTCCTTAACTGTCTTGAAGCATACACAATCACCTTCCCATGTCGCATCAGGACACATCCTAAACCACACCTGAGGCATCACAATACACGGCATAACCCTCTGGAACCTCTGGAAGTGTTAGAACTGGTGCTGAGGTCAACCTATTCTTAAGCTCTTGGAAACTCCGCTCGCAAGCCTCCGTCCACTGAAACTTAGTTATTTCCTGTGTCAACTTCGTCAATGGTGCCTAAAGGGAATAAAAACCCTCTACGAACCTCCGGTAGTATCCTACTAAGCCTAGAAAGCTACGAACCTCTGTCGGAGTGGTAGGTCTAGGCCAAGATTTCACGGCCTCAGTCTTTTGAGTGTCTACCTTTATACCTTCACCTGATACAATATGCCCCAAGAATGTTATAGACTTCAACCAGAACTCACATTTAGAAACCTTAGCATACAACTTACGATCACGGAGGGTTTGGAGTACCGTTCGCAGGTGTTCTACATATTCATCCTCTGAACTTGAATAAACTAGAATATCATCAATAAATACTATCACGAACATATCTAAAAATGGCCGGAATAGGCTATTCATCAAGTCAATAAATAGTGTATTCGTCAACCCAAAGGACATGACAAGGAACCTGAAGTGGCCATATCAGGTCCTGAAGGCTGTCTTCGGAATATCTTTCTCCCGAACTCTGACCTGGTGGTATCCCGACCTCAAATCTATCTTTGAAAATAATCTAGCCCCCTACAACTGATCAAACAAGTCATCGATCCTTGGAAGTGGATACTTATTCTTAATAGTTACCTTATTCAGCTGCCTATAATCGATACATATCCTCAGCGAGCCGTCTTTCTTCCGCACAAACAGTACTGGTGCACCCTAAGTGAGGTACTGGGCCTGATGAAACCTTTCTCCAGCAAATCTTTTAACTGCTCTTTTAACTCCTTCAATTTGGCAGGTGCCATTCTATGTGGAGGGATGGATATTAGTTGAGTTCCTGGAAGCAAATTGATGCTAAAATCAATCTCTCGCTCTGGAGGAATACTTGGAAGCTCATCTGGAAACATATCTACATACTCTTTGACTACGGGAATAGACTGAAGTGTAGGTATCTCAGCATCTGCATCTCTAACTCGCACAATATGATAAATGCACCCATTTGCGATCATTTTCCTCGCCTTCAAATAGGAAATAAACCTACCTCCGGGTATCGCTATATTACCTACCCATTCAAGGACTGGCTTACCCGAAAAATGAAATCTGGCTGCCTTTGCTCGGCAATCAACATTGGCATAGCAAGATGCCAACCAGTCCATGCCCATGATAGCATCAAAATCCATCATCTCTAGCTCAACTAGGTCAGCTGAGGTCTGACGACTACAAACTATCACCGTACAACCACGGTAAACCCATCTAGCGATAATCGGTTCTCCAACCGGTGTAGATACCGCAAAAGGATCACTTAGTATTTCAGGCACTATACCAAACTTACCCGCGACAAATAGGGTAATATACGATAAAGTAGATCCTGGGTCTATCAAGGCATAAGTATCGTGAGAGCAAATGGTCAATATACCAGTCGCAACGTCTAGTGAAGACTCCTAGTCCTGTCGACCCGCGAAAGCATAGATACGGTTCTGATTACCACTTGAATTGGAACCTCTACCTCTGCCTCGACCTCTACCAGCCGAAAACTGAGACTCGCGCCTTGAAGGATGCACAGACATAGATGATCCTGTTGCTGAACTCGCTGGTTGTGCCATACCCCCAGAATCTCTATTTGGGCAATCTCGCATCATATGCCCCGGACGCCCACATGTATAACAAGCATCAGAACCTGCTCGGCATTGGCCCAAGTGTCCTCTACCACAGATGTCACACCGCAGTTAAAATGACCATGTCTGCCTTGAACCTCATTGTCATTGCAAACCCGACTCCAGTATGCTCTTACCTGGTCCTGACTGAGTATAGCAGTCATACATGTAACCTAGTAACTGAGGTGGCAGATGCCTAGGTGGTCATCCAAAGTACTGGGGCCTATAACTACCCTAAGACTACTTCTGAGACCTGGAAAATCTCATCCTCTTATGCTGTCCTTGCTCAGTCCTCTATGTACCCTGTTGCCGATGCCTACCCCTTTCTATATTCTGAGCGAATGCTTGAATTCGGGAGATATCCATACTAACCTGCAATGCAGCGGTGGCACATGCCTCGGTCAGCTCTGGGGCTAACCCTGTTATAAACCTATGGAT
>AWOL01S0010868.1:72468-98476 GCA_000715115.1 Nicotiana otophora | reverse complement strand
GACTGTTCCTGCCAGACCAGCTCAGGTTCCGGAGGGGTTCATTGCTACCCCAGTACTTCAGGAAGCTTTGGTCCGTTTGGTGGGCCTTATGGAGAGTGTGGCCCAGACTAGTGCATTTCCCATGGCACCAGCAGTCTCTCAGGCTGGAGGAGGAGCCCAGACTCCCACCACTCCCGCTCTGGAGCAGATAGCTCCCCAGTATCAGGCTCTAGCAGCTCAGCCAGTCGGATTAGTTCAGCCGGTTATTGCAGCACAGGTCGCAGATGGGCCAGCTATGTCTTCTGAGGCTTTATGGAGATTGGACAGGTTTACCAAGCTCTTTCCTGTTCACTTTAGTGGTTCTCCTTCAGAGGACCCCCAGAAGTATCTTGACAGTTGTCACGAGGTTCTACGAAACATGGGTATAGTGGAGACCAATAGGGTCGATTTTGCTGCATTTCAGATGATTGGTTCGCCAAGAAATAGTGGAGAGATTACTTGTTGACTAGACTAGCTGGGTCGCCTACTCTTACTTGGGACCAGTTCTCTCAGCTCTTCATAGAGAAGTTTCTGCCTGTCACATTGAGAGAGGAGCAGCGCCGTCAGTTTGAGCATCTCCAGCAGGGCAGTATGACTGTTACTTAGTATGAGACCCATTTTGTGGATTTGGCCCATCATGCCATTCTTTTGTTTCCCACCGAGAGAGAGAGAGAGAAAGATGGTGAGGAGGTTTATTGATGGACTTGCTCAGCATATCAGATTGCAGATGGCTAAGGAGACTGGGAGTGAGATTTCTTTTCAGGCGGCTGCTAATGTCGCCAGACAAGTCAAAATGGTTCTTACTCAGGGAGGTCAGGGGTTTGACAAGAGACCTCATCATTCCGGTGAGTTCAGCGGTGCCTCATCTAGAGGCAGGAGTACTTTTGGTAGAGGCCATCCTCCCAGGCCGTTTCATTCAACGCTCCAGGCATCCCACGGTGCCTCAGGTGGCCGTGGCCCTCAGATATATTATTCCGACCAGCTAGTCTACAGTGCACCACCAGCTCTTATTAGTGCACCTCCACTCTAGAGTTATCAGGGTAGTTATTCAGGTCGACAGGGTCAATTTATAAGGAAAGCAAAATTCATAAATATGTGATGAAACACTTATGGCTAAGTGTCAAACGGAGTTCTAGAGATATATTGAATATTGATGAATCGTTTGGTGAAAATTTAATGGTTTAGGAGGTAATTTATGTAAAGTACTAACATTAATTCCAAAATCGACAAAAGCAGAGACTGTAAAAGCTAGCTTGTCAAAGTTATACTTCTGACCTCAAATGAAAAAGATTCAACTGACAAGAAATATAAAATAAGAACAGATCCAGTATTCAGTGTCTTCTTGCTTCGTGTCGGAAACAAATAAGAGCATCCAATAAAAGATGATTTGGTTCTTCCTGAACACTTGGTTATCAATCCCAATGGTAATTGTATGCATCTAATAAGAGAAATATTTCTATCATTAGATTAAAACGGAATTTGTGCAAATCGCATGATAGAATTAAAAGGATATTTTAGCTAGAAGAAATGAATATGTTGATCAACTAAATAAAAGGTTGATTGCAAAATTTTATAGTAAAACAAAATATTTTTCTATTTTTGACTAAGCAGAAAATGATACCAATAATTACAACTAAGAAGAATACTTAAATACTTTAATACCAAACGACCTTCTACCATACCTGTTTGTTGTTAAGTTTATTATTTCTTACGTATGTTAGTGTCACCGCATATATAATAGACTAAGTTGATCTTCCATTATATATAGGTAGAATTTGAAGAACAATATGTTAAGTTATATTTCAAAGTTTCAATGATAACAATGTTCACTTACCTTGGTTTGCGGGAATCGAAATCATCAAAAGGAAAGAATACTAATGAGAAGTTGTCCAAAGATGTGATTGCTGAATTAATGGACAAGAAGAAGGAATTAAATTTTAGCACATCCATTCGGCCTCAATCAAAGGAAATCAGATTACAAATCAAGGAGCTATTGCCAGCAAATATTCAGTATCCTTAATTAAGCTCAATTGTAGGCTTGAATGTCTCCTCAATGTAAGCCTGTGACAAGGAAAGTCACGATCGAATCCGGTCCCTCCCAAGTGCAGGATTCGAAGAGGCACCCCTTGGGTCAAATCCCTTTGAAGATCTCGTGCTTCTATTTTCGGTCAAGGCTGAACGGCTCTCTTCTCTCCTATAAGAAGTCTGCTAAGATCAAATGGAAGACTTACGCAAATACACATATTGTTTTCTAAGTCTATCTACTTCTTGGTCTAAACACTGTAATCCTCAGTTTATCAGTGTCTCAAAATATAGGAAGAATTAGAACACAAAAGAAAGTTGTGTCATTATTCAAAATTCATTATTGTTATACTTCGTTGGTGGTGAACGAATCAAAACCATCTATATTGTAATACTTTCAAGATCTAAAGGGAACCCTTGTGACCCAAGGAAAACTGGATGTAAGTACCACACCGGTACCGAACCAGTATAAAATCGTTGTGTGTTATTCACTTTACATTTGTTGTTTATCTTACATTCTGCTCTTAATCTAGTCAACTAAAATCATCGTTAGTCGACTATTGTTTAATAGACCACAATTCACCCCTCCCCCGTTGTACCTTCAATTGGTATCAGAGCAAGGCTCACAATCTCTGCTTAACAAATGGTGAGAAAAAGATCATGGGATCTAACAATGTTGTTGGTGCACTATTTCAAAAAGGAACCTCTTAAGTTCGACCTCCTTATTTCAACGGACAACACTTTTATCATTGAAAAGTGCGTATGGAAACACACACGATGTCATATGACATTAAAGTTTGGCGTGTGATCAAAAAGGGAAATCTTTCAATCCCACCAAAGAAGGATGCAAATGGTCAAGTCATCGTATAAACTGATCCTCTTGACTTAGATGACTACACTGATGAACAAGTTGTTGTCATAACTGTAAATGCCAAAGCACAAAATCTACTATACAATGCTATCAGTGGAGAAGAGTATGAAAATATATCAAGTTGTGAAACAACCAAAGAAATGTGGAACAAACTGGAGGTCACGTACGAAGGAACAAACAAAGTGAAAGAAACAAGGATCAATCTTTTGGTTCGAGACTACGAGCTATTTCAAATGAAGGATGGAGAATTAGTGGAAGAGATGTTCTCCAGGTTTAGCAAAATTCTTGGAGATCTGAAGTCCTTTGGCAGACCTATCAAAAGTGGTGAACATGTTAGAAAATTTCTCAGAAGTTTACCTACCATTTGGCAGTCAAAAGTTATCGCTTTTGAATGTCAGGATCTTGACAAAATTTCCTATGATGAACTCAAAGGTGATCTAATTGTTTTTGAGAAAACTCACTTGGATAGACAAATTCAAGAAAAGAAGAAAATTGTTGCCTTTAAGGCAACTGTGGCTGAACCAGAAGAAGAAGAAGAAGAAGAAGTAGAAGAAGAAGAAGAAGAAGAAAAAGAAGGAGGAGGAGGAGGAGGAGGAGAAGGAGAAGACGAAGAAGAAAGAGGAGGAGGGGGAGGAGGAGGAGAACAAGATGAAAATATTGCCATGCTCTCTCAACTTGTAACAAGCATGATGAAGAAAAACAGAAATAGCAGAAGAGGCCTAACTTCAGGAAAGGAAGGATAAACAATGAAACTGATAAAAATGATGGAAAGTGCTACGAATGTGGAAAGTTTGGTCATATTCAAGCTGATTGTCCTGAACTAAAGAATAAACTCAGCGGAAACTTGCAAAAGAAGAAATCCTTCGGAGTATGGAGTGATGAAGAATAGTCTGATCATGAGGAAGTTGCTAATATATGTTTCATGGCTATAAATGAAAATGAAGATTCAGGTGAGCTTGGACTAATGGAAGATAGAGATGATGAGGAAGACAACTCAAGAGAACTTGGCCTTATGGCAGACGAAGGAACTAGTAAGGAACACCGCAAGAAGAATTGGAAAGGAAAATGGTATCTCGACAGCGCGTGTTCCAGACATATGACTGGTGACAAACAATTGTTCAAATCAGTCACCAGACTAGATGGAGGAACAGTTACCTTTGGAGACAAATCCAAAGGAAATGTAATTGGTGTTGGAAAAGTTCCTCTGAGCTCAACATGTGATGTAGATGAAGTCTACCTGGTTGATGAACTCGGCTATAATCTTCTCAGCATTAGTCAACTATGTGACAATGACTATGAGGTTCGATTTAAGAAATATGGATGGTTTATAGAAGATGAATCATGTAAAATCATTCTTTCAGGCAATAGAGATAGAAGTGTCTATACTATCAGTAGTTTAGATAACCTTGGAGATCAAATTTGTCTTACTTCCATGATTGATGATCCCTGGGTCTAGCATCGAAAACTTGGTCATGCCAGAATGCATACTATTCAAAAGCTTTCTAAACATGATCTTGTAATCGGTCTTCCAAAACTAGATTTTTCAAAGGATCATATCTGCGATGCATGTCAACTGGGAAAACAAACTCGCTCTTCTTTTAAAATTAAAAATATTGTTTCCACCTCCAAACCTCTTCAATTATTGTATATGGATTTATTTGGTCCAACTAGAACTGCTAGCATAGGTGGTACGAAATATGCTTTTGTCATTGTAGATGATTTCTCTAGATTTACTTGGGTTATGTTTCTAAGTCACAAAGATGATGCTCTAAAGAATTTTGAAGCTTTCTGTAAGAAGGTTCAACGAGAAAAGAGATACTACATATCTACTATCAAGAGTGATCATGGTGGAGAATTTGAAAGCAGAGCATTTGAAAATTTTTGCAACGATCAAGGAATCTCTAACAACTTCTCTTCACCAAGATCACCACAACAAAATAGAGTAGTAGAGCGTAAAAATAGACCTTTACAAGATATGGCAAGAACCATGATTGTGGAAAATTCCTTACCTCATCACTTCTGGGCAGAAGCTGTGAGTACAGCATGCCACATCATCAACAGGTGTCTGATTCGACCAATCCTCAAAAAGATTCCTTATGAATTATGGAATGGTAAGAAACCCAATATCAGCTACTTTCGCCCTTTTGGATGCAAATGCTTTATCCACAACAATGGAAAGGACAATTTGGGTAATCGATCCTAAGAGTGATGAAGGTATATTTCTTGGATACTCTCCTTCAAGTAGAGCATATAGAGTTTACAATAAAACAACTTTATGCATTGAAGAATCAATTCATGTTGTTTTTGTTGATACTAACCCTTGCCCAAAGAATGAAAAAATTCCTGAAGATGAGGAAATCACAGAAGAACAAATCTCATGTGGCTATTATTTCTCAACTTGAGCCAAATAAAGTGGATGAAGCTCTCAAAGATACTCACTGGATAAGTGCTATGAAAGAGGAACTAGATCCATTTGAAAGAAATAAAGTATGAGAATTGGTTCCATGACCTTCAAACTTATCCATCATTGGAACTAAGTAGGTATTCAGAAACAAATTGAATGAATCAAGTCAAGTGGTTCGAAATAAAGCAATATTGGTTGCTCAAGGATACTCTCAGCAAGAAGGAATCGACTCCAGCTACTTTGTGCCTGTAGCAAGACTCGAATCCATACGAATATTACTTGCTTTCGATGCTCTCAAAGGATTCAAGCTACTTCAAATGGATGTTAAAAGTGCGTTCCTAAATGGCCACATCTCTGAAGAAGTATATGTGAAGCAACCACCAGGATTTACAAATGTCACATTTCCTGATCATGTATAAGAGTTGACTAAAGCTTTGTACGGTCTCAAACAAGCTCCTCGTGCCTGGTATGAAAGGTTAAGCATTTCTCTTCTAAATCAAAGGTTCAAAAGAGGTAATATCGATACAACTCTTTTTATTAAGCATTCTAGTTCAGGTTATAATATTATTACTCAAATTTATATTGATGATATTATTTTTGGTAGTCCTAACTCTATTCTATGTGAAGAATCTGCTCTTTCCATGGAAGGAGAATTCGAAATGAGCATGATGGGAGAACTGACATTCTTTCTCGGACTTCAAATCAAACAGTCTCCTAAAGGAATTTTTATTAGCCAAACCAAGTACACTAAGGAGCTTATCAAAAAGTTTGGCATGAAAATTGCTAATTCAATCAGCATTCCAATGAGTCCAACAACAATGCTCGATGAAGACAGCAATGGAAAAAAGAGTGATGAAACCATGTATAGAGGAATGATTAGATCCTTATTATATCTAATTGCTAGTCGACCAGATATTATGTTCAGTGTGTGCAAATGTGCAAGCTTTCAGTCGACACTTAAGGAATCCCATCTCACTACTGTTAAACGAATTATTAGATATCTAATTGGTACCTCTAAGCTAGGATTATGGAATGATCGTTCTAACAATTTTGCTCTAAGAGGCTTTTCAGATGCAGATTTTGCAGGTGACAAGATTGATAGAAAAGGCACAAGTGCCATGTGTCAACTCTTGGAAAATGTATTAGTATCTTGGCATAGCAAGAAACAAAATTGTGTTGCCCTATCAACGACTGAAGCAGAATATTTAGCTGTTGGAAGCTGCTGTACACAAGTTCTATGGATTATGCATCAACTTCTCGACTATGATTTATCTCTTACCTCTACTCCTATATTTTGTGATAATACCAGTGCTATTTGTTTATCAAAATATTCTGTGCATCATTCTAGAGCAAAGCATATAGAAATTAAGTATCATTTTATCCGTGATTATATCGCTAAAGGTGATATTGTTTTAGAATTTATTAGTACTAATTCTCAACTTGCTGATATTTTTACAAAATCACTTTTGGAAGAAAGATTTTGTTTTCTTCAAAAAAAAGATTGGCATTATGCCAAATTTGTAAAACAAATCTTTTACCGTGTTCTAAAATATTTTATTCCTTAAGTATGTGTGGTTTAATTAATTTTCTTGCAAGTGTAATAATTGCTTCTTCATCAGTACCGCCGATCAGTCTCTTTAGAAGTATCACTTCCTTCTGAACCTACTTTTTCCTTTAACCAAAGCGACCCTTCGTTCCTCCCAAAAAGTACCGATAAAAACCCTTCCTTCCCTGTTACTCTCTCCATTCTCACCATGGCCAAAAGAAACCCCTCTTATTCCACTGCAACTAGACGCAACCGAAGATTTCAAAAAACCCTCAACCCTGAAGAACCTGTAGACTTGGAGTCATCCATTGACTCAGATTTCCTCAAAACGGACAATGGGAGTAGTGAATCTTCCGAAAATCCTCCCATTAGCCAGAAAAAAGCAGGCAAAAAACCTATGGAGCAAACCCCCAAAGAGGCTGCATGCAAGAAAGGAAAAGTGGAGAACATGAAATTTGGTCCTGAGGACAAATTAATCTTTTATGGCCCCAGTAAAAAAGCAAGGTTTGAGTCCTACAAGTCAAAATCTATGGCTTATGGACGCTCTGTAAGTCTCTCTCTCATGAAAAATCTACAATGTGATATGACTGCTATATTCGATTTTCAGCATCTTTCTTCTCTGTTTCATACCATCGGAAACTATGTTTATGAGGAACCAGTAAGGATGTTTTATGCAAATCTTTTTGTGAATGACAAAGATGATTTGGAATTTATGGTGTTAGGCACTAGAATTATTTTGGATTCTTATCAATTTGAAAAGATTTTCTCTGCTAAGTTTAGTGGGTTTGATGTGTTTGTGCAAAATTCGTGGCCAAAAGATTTTAAAGTTTCCTTTGAAGAAGCAAAAACCTTTTTGCCTGATAATCCTCCTGATATCGGTCCCAAGAACCTTAAGTTTGAACATCGTGTCTTGGCCCACATGATTGCTACTACTCTTCTCCCCAGAACTGGGTCCCTTAGATTTTTGTCCACTAGAGATGTTTTTGTACTTTATTGTCTTGTTAACAATAAAAGACTAGATTAGTTTGTGTGGATTCGCCAATACATGCTTGAAAGTATCAGGGACATCTCTTCGTCTACTTCCTGTTTACCATATGGTCTTCTCATCTCACATATTCTCGAAGTCATGAAGGTAGATTTGGCACCCTTTGTACCCAAGCACATTACCAGCACTTATGATAAGACAAATTTTTCAATGATAGGGTACATGTTGGGTGATGATGGATGGGTTAAGGGCGCCAAAGTTGAAAGCATTCCAGTGCCAGCTGAATTTCAAACTGAACAACCAGCTTCTCAGTCGACTGCCTCTCAAAATTTTCAGCAAATTCAGCATTATCTAGATGGAGTGAAACTGCTACTGGTTGAGATGAAAGAACAGGTAGACAAACTCAGGGAAGTTACTAAGGAGACAAGTACAGATGTAGCTAAGCTCAGAATGGATATAGGAGCCACACGGAGGCAAGGAACCAGGGCATTCAGTTCCATGAGTGAAAAGATGGATAAGCTTGTCAAAGATGTTGATAACTCTTATGATTCCTTCTGCACCAAAGTAATAAACACTCTCAAGTACTTCCTGGGAAGAAGTTAATATGATTCTATGTGATGACGTTACAAAAATATTTTTTATGCTCTTGCTTGCTTGCTGGTGGTTTTAAACAAACTTTCTTTTGCTTGGGTCTGTACAAATTATGCCTCTGCTGAAGGCACTACTTTTGCTGCACTGCCTCACTAGTTATTATGTATATTACTTCCTATATTACTTGTATTATGTGTTTTTCTTTTCTTTTTGATTGATGTCAAAGGGGGAGAACAGTGTAGAGAAGTAAACCACTCAGGAGGAGACATTACTCATTCAGGAGGAGATGGCATCAACTCAGGAGGAGCAACTTAGAGGGTGAAATAAAAAAGGAAGTCTCATAATTAATGTTTACTCTCTCTTGATTGTCGTCATCAAAAAGGAGGAGATTGTTAAGTTATATTCCAAAGTTTCAATGATGACAATGTTCACTTACCTTGGTTTGCGGGAATCGAAATCATCAAAAGGAAAGTATACTAATGAGAAGTTGTCCAAAGATGTGATTGTTGAATTAATGGATAAGAAGAAGGAATCAAATTTTAGCATATCCATTCGGCCTCAATCAAAGGAAATCAGATTACAAATCAAGGAGTTATTGCCAGCAAATATTCATTATCCTTAATTAAGCTCAATTGTAGGCTTGAATGTCTCATCAATGTAAGCATGTGACAAGAAAAGTCACGATTGAATTCAGTCCCTCCCAAGAGCAGGATTCGAAGAGGCACCCCTTGGGTCAAATCCCTTTGAAGATCTCGTGCCTCTATTTTCGGTCAAGGCTCAACGGCTCTCTTCTCTCCTATAAGAAGTCTGCTAAGATCAAATGGAAGACTTGCGCGACTACATACATTATTTTTTAAGTCTCTCTACTTCTTAGCCTAAATATTGTAATCCTCAGTTTATCAGTGTCTCAAAAGATATGAAGAATTAGACCACTAAAGAGAGTTGTGTCATTATTCAGAATTCATTGTTGCTATACTTCGTTGGTGGTAAACGAATCAAAACCATCTGTATTGTAATACTTTCAAGATCTAAAGGGAACCCATATGACTCAAGGGAAACTGGATGTAAGTACCACACCGGTACCGAACCAGTATAAAATCGTTGTGAGTTATTCACTTTGCATTTACTATTTATCTTACATTCTGCTCTTAATCTAGTCAATTAAAATCATCATTAGTCGACTATTTTTTAATAAACCACANCCCCCCCCGTACCTTCAAAATATGCTCGTCATGCTACTGAAAAACTTAAATACGCCGAATAGCTTATATAATACCACACATATGGTATATAGAAGTTTTGACAATAACGTCATACATGCAAAAATTATGACACCGGTCAATGTGCTTCCAAGTATATTCTTATCTCTGAATTCAACTTTCGTCTTTCGAAACTAAGGAATATCCTTTTAAATTTGTGTGAAAATAATTTTTAGTATGTTTATATTTTGTAAATATAATAAATAAAGCACAAGAACAAACATCCTAAATATTCGACTATATTTACCGTAATATATTTTATTGCACGAACAACTGTATGTTGCACATTCAAGAGGGATATCAAGATCGACAACAAGAGTTCTGGTTAAGGCAGAGCAACCAAAGCATTAGGAGGAAACATAAAAAAAATATTGTCCACAAAGAAGTGTTCGTTAAGATATCACTATATTAAATACTTTTAAATTATAATACATAATTATCTAACTAACATGACAAAATTGATCATTTGTGTAAGTTTTAATGATGTCCTTTTATTTTAAATTCATGTATTATGCTAATGTAATAATATTTTTCTCCATTTAGATGATTGTTGTATTATTATTACATAAGATTAAATTTTATTGTTCTTTCATATAAATAAATATTTAAATCATCACGTGTTATTATTAACGTGCAACGCACGTTCATAAATACTAGTATATATATATATATATTTCATCACCATATTTGTTACCTCATCCATAAAATATCTTTCTGACTTACATCTAACGTTGCTAATCACGCTTAATAAATACTTAAAACTCCAGATAATATGAGTGTGAATGTGTGATGAATGTAATTAAACATTCATTATACTAAAAAATTACTAGTTAAAAAACCAGATTTCCGAGCATCTCCGTTATCTCCCATAACTTAATACGTAATTTTCATAAAACGCTACCGTTTAGAGCCTAAGTGGGCATTTGGACATAAGAAATGTAAAATTAAAAAAAAAACGAAAAAAATATTTGAAAATTAGAGTTGTGTTTGGACATGAATATAATTTTGGGTTGTTTTTTAAGTTTTATGAGTGATATGAGTGAAAATTTTGAAAAATAACTTTTTGGAGTTTTTCAAATTTTCAAAAAATTTCAAAAATTGGAAATTTTATGCCCAAACACTGGTTTCGAGAAAAAGTAAAAACATTTCGAAAAAAGTAAATTTTTTATGTCCAAACGGGCTCTAAATATCATATGTAACTATAGTTTGCTTAATTACTATTTGTAGCTATTGTTCAATTGTTACAATTTGTATCACTTGCATTCATTCGCTCTAAATGGTTGTATCAACGCATACATACACTAAAACACAGTGTTATATACAGTTATTGTATCATTGTATGCATGAGTGGCTCAAGCTGATATGTGGTCTAAAGCCAAAATTTAATATGAGGCCTAAAATATTTTTAAAAAGATTATAATATATATTTTTATTTGAAGTCTATTCTTCTAGCTTTTTGAGATGCAAAATTGTTAATAATTTTTTTTATAATCAATTTCTTCTAATAATTCCTCTCCAATTGATATTATAGTCAACCCATTTAATCTTTCTTGAGAAATTATTTATCTTAGCTAAGATTTATCAATTTTAATTTTGAAAAACTTGTTATCACCGAGAAAACTCTTATAGGAACTACAAACATTATTCTATAAGAAATATAAATATTTGAAAAACCGTTTTATTTGATTGAGTGTATACTATCTTCTATTCGTACTATTGTTTCTTGTCAAATCAATTTCAATTCACACGTTAGAAAATATTTTCATACTACCTATTTTAAGTAAGCCAAATGGTTATTTTATTTACATATCTAGAAAATTTTCTTTCGTTTTATATGAAAAAGTCTAACTTTGTAATAAAAACTCTAAATTTCATTTTATTTAAATTGTTATATACCAATTATTTCTAAAAAATGGGGCCCCAAATTTGGGGGCCTAAGGCACATGCCTTATTAGACAAGGCATTAGAGTCCGTCCTGGTTGTACGTGACTCTATACACCGTATACATTATATTTACCGATGGGATTTTACAACAAAATACAAAAAGTAGCTACAATTTGTAATTATTTCAAAGTATATTTATGCATGATAAATTCAATATACTGTATAAGTTAGTTACATCACTTAATTTTTCGTATATTTTGTCACAAGTGTACCAACATATAAAACAAAAATTCTACTTAAAGAAAGGGTTTAGAAAAAAAAAAAAAACTATTAATACTGACTAGTGACTACACATGTGGTCGCTTTTAGATACACTATTTAAATTATAATTAGTTTTTAAAAATTATTTAAAGTTTAGCTCTCCCGAGCTGTCAAATTTCAGGCCCTATTGGCTCCTCTTCGGACCTGTTTTTAATTGCTTAATTTCATATCGAGAGGTTTAAAGTTAGAACTATCAAAATGAAATTTGACCATAAAGTTAGATTCTGCAAAAACTAACTTCAGGTGAAGTTTGCAACCAAGTTTTATTGTGAGATGCCTAAATTTTAAATAATATGTAAATTTTGACTATTCTTTAAATAATGGTCCTAAAAATGGCTATTTATGCAAATTAGCAGGTTCAGGCTGCGGCCCAATTAGTTCAGAATTGGGCTTTTTATCGGGTTTATGAAAAACATCTGGTTCAAGCCTTCGACGCCCTAAAATTCCCGTCACCTTTCTCTGGAAAAATCTTATCTCCTTCCAATTTTCCTTGTAATGAAGAACGAAAATCAATCCAGTTCCAGTTGGACGAAAAAATGGGGGCGCAGCAAAAGCAGCAACAAAAATATGGAAAAAGTGACGGCGGTGGCGTCGGCGGGGTATGACAAGGCAAAGTCGGCGGCTACGGTGGGAGCTGACAAGGCAAAGGCGGCAGCTGCTGTTGGAGCAGTGAAGGCTAAGGCGGCGGCTGTGGTCGGTGCAAACAAGGTGAAGAGCGGAACCTCTTCTGGATTCAAATGGATTAAGGAGAAATTTATGCAGAAGAGAAGCTCAGCTAAATAATTTGGTTAAAACAAAGATAATTAGAAAATGGTAGAATATAGGGGTTTATTTGAATTTAGTGGGTTTGCAATTAAGGATCTATTTTTTTATATTTTATTTTTATTATTATTATTATTATTTTTTTTTTTTAAGCCGAGGGTCTTTCGGAAACAGCTTCTCTACTCCTTCGGGGTAGGGGTAAGGTCTGCGTACATACTACCCTCCCCAGACCCCATTAATGGGATTCTACTGGGTTGTTGTTGTTGTTGTTGTTGTTGGCTATATTCGTACTGATTGTATTTGATTCCTTTGATTTAATGGAAATTTTGCATTTATTGTTTTTTTTCTTTTTCGTGTCATGATAGTGTTATTACAAATGGAGTGAACCTAAACATAACAAATGGGTAGTCTATTTTCAATAAGCAGAATGTACGTTTCAATTTGGAATGTGACACATTATCTGATTTGGGCCAACCGAGTTAGGCACAGGACTACGCTTGATCTGAAACCATAGCTCAGTTGAGCTTGACTGGCTAGGGACAAGTTGGTTCAACCTGAGACTCGAAACATGTACATGGCTCCAATTGATTCAAAAACAACATTGATGCAACGGCTATTTCTAATAACTGCTTATCGAGAACTAGTCCAGCCCACCCTTGGTCTGTCAAACATTATACGGCAAATGTCCAAATATACGCATATACTTTTAAAAATGGTCTAAAAATATCTCTCGTTATATTATTGGGTTATCTATACCCCTGCAGTCATATTTTGAGTTCAAATATACCCTCATTTAAACGGAGGGAGACATGTCGTCGTCCTGTTGGCCAATAATAAATATCTCAATTAATTAAAAAGACTCATTATTTGTTAACCGAAAATCAGTTTTCTAAAGCAATTTTTTTTGTAAAAACTGGAAAAAACTGAATTTGTTTTTACTAAAAACTAAAAAAAACGAAAATATTTTTTTTTCCAGTTTTTACAAAAATACTGCTTTAAAAAAAACTGAAAAATATTTTCTAAAACAATATTTTTGTAAAAACTGAAAACAAAATTGAAAAATAATTTTCTAAAGCAATTAAAAACTGGAAAAAAAAGAAAATATTTATTTTTTCAATTTTTACAAAAAAGCTTCTTTAAAAAAACAGAAAAATATTTTCTAAAACAATGTTTTTGTAAAAACTAGAAAAAAAAATTGAAAAGCAATTTTCTAAAGCAATTAAAAATTGGAAAAAACTAAATGTTTTTTTACTAAAAACTTAAAAATCGAAAATATTGTTTTCCAGTTTTTAGAAAAATATTGCTTTAAAAAAACTGAAAAATAATTTCTAAAGCAATTATTTTTTAAAAACTAAAAAAAAAACTGTAAAGCAATATTTTTGTAAAAACTGAAAAAATAAATATTTTCTTTCTTTTTTCACTTTTTAGTTAAAACAATTTCAGTTTTTTCCAGTTTTTAATTGCTTTAGAAAACTGCTTTTCAATTTTTTTTTTCCAGTTTTTACAAAAATATTGTTTTAAAAAATATTTTTCAGTTTTTTTAAAGCAGTTTTTTTGTAAAAACTGGATTTTTTTTTTCGTTTTTTTCAGTTTTTAGTAAAAAAAATCCATTTTTTTCCAATTTTTAGAAAGACAAATTGATTTAGAAAATTGCTTTTCGGGTACCAAATAATGGGTTTTTTTAATTAATTAGGAGATATTTAGAATTGGCCAACAGGCACGTGTCTCTCTGTTTAAATGAGGGGTATATTTGAACCCAAAGTACGACTGCAGAGGTATAGATAACCCAATAGTATAACGAGGGGTATTCTTAGACCATTTTCGAAAGTATATGGGTATATTTGGACCTTTGCCGAACATTATAACAGTCTCGTTTGTTCTGAATATTATTTTTAATTGTTATAGTAAAATATTGTTATAGACAACATATATAATAAGTAAAATAACATGAAAAAACTAGTTCCTTTATAGAAAAGCGATATTATAGAAGATAATTAATATAGGAAAGTTTGAGTGTAATTGTGTCCGAGCTAAGTTTGTTTCTTTGTGATGTCTACCTAACGAGTCAGGGCCACGGGCTTGCACCTTCTTAAAGCTCAAGAATGGCAGAACATCTCAGAAGATTGGCCCGAGGCTAGTTTTTTTTTTTTCTTCTTTGTGGGAGGTTCAGGAGAATGGATTTGTTTGGGGGATTTGAAAGTGATACCTAGTTTTGGAAATACAGCCACAGCGGTTTTGGCAACTTAACAAACGTGCTACCAAACTGCGTCACATGCCTTCAATTGTTCTACAGTGTAATTGTAGAGAACTCCTGTCTTGTTTTCTACTTGGTTATTTCCTCCATTGATATAGTACTTTAGAACTTATGCCTAACAAGATGAATCAGGAAGTGAACGAGGTGATTACATCCCTAGAACTTTCAATCAAAGTACTTCAACGAAACTCTATAGTAAAACTATTTTCGAGGGTCTATCGGAAATAGCCTCTCTGCCTTTATAAGGTAGGCATAAGGCTGCGTACACACTACCCTCTCCAGACCCCACGTATGGGATTAAGGTTGTGTTGTTGTTGTTGTAGTAGTATCCACACAAAAGGTTGTGTAGTTCTAATGCCCCGAGAAAAAGTTCATGAGCTTGACAAAACCTTGAGAAGTATTAGTACGTATTATGTTGGTCAAATTACCCGCCCTTAAACTCAATGCCTATACCACCATAGACCAGCACACAGAAAATGGGAAATAGAATTTTAGCATCAGTTATACAAAACACATTCTAAAAGCTAGACAAATAGCCGTTTGAATGAGTTTTCTGATACCATAATTCTGATAAATTTGTCCTACTTGAACCAATTTGGTGAGAATTAAATACTCCCATCTACTTCAAATTTTACCATTCTGAACAAGCCAAAGGAAGCGTGCTTAAAATAGTCATGATTTCTCTGCACTAGAAGGAAGGGATTGTTGTCTAGTCTGTTGGACAAGAATTCCCTACCACAACATAGTACACATGGATCACAAGTACTAGCAACTATAGTTTTAATTCAATACTATTGGTTTCAGTTTTTAGGGGGCAAAGAGAGAGCGCCAATAAGAAAAGTTGATTTGAATACAAAGTTTTGAACAGAACCAAACATCCTCTGTCCTACTCCATGCCCATTAAATGATATGTATTAATAGCTTCAGTTTTGTGTCTCCCTTTTGAGTCTTGCTTTCACGATTTTTTCACCTTCTTTACTTAATTTCCAACTTCCTTTCTTGTTGAGTAGTTGGCTCATTTATTGCTACTTCTTTAATGCTGCTAGGTTTTTCTCATTTTTCCCCTTCTCTTAAGTTCAATTCCTCCCTTCACAACTTTCTTTGTCTTCAAATTTTCACATTTACTCAATTCTTCATTACTCCTTCGGCCCCTCAAACTCAGAAGATGCTTCTTTTATGACCTGGTATCTTTCAGCCTTATTGTTGCCCTACATCTTTCAAAATCCTAGTGTCTGTATTTTCTTTTCGCTTTATAACAGATGATGGAGGAGGGAACCTTTTTGAATTCAAAAGGAAGAACGGATGTTCAGCTTGTAGGTATATCATACGAGATGTTGGTGCGGTTCAATGAGAAAGCAGTTGTCAAACAAGTTTTGACCCTACTTTTTGATTGAGCCGTGCCAATATCACGTGTCACTAGTCTATAAGTTTTTTTTATATTCAAGTTCATGAAGGAATACAATGTTGTCAAATATTTTCACCTGGTAGGTCGCGTTTTCTCTGCAATACAAAAAAAAGCCCGATACACAAAGCATCTGCATTCACACACGGTCCGAGCAAGGGCCGGACTCCAAGGGGTATGATGTAGGGAGTCTACCCTGATGCAAGCATCAGCGGCTGATTCCACTGCTCAAACCCGTGACTTATAAGTTATACGGAGATAACTTTTATCATTGCTCCAAGGCTCCCGTTCCGCGTTTTCTCTGCAACATTCTTTAAAATCTTTGTTTCTGTTATTCCAGTGCTTAGTTCTTTCTGTTGTCTAAAATTCTCTGTTGGCTGTGTATAGGAGTAAGAATGAGTCCATGATTTAGATTCCTGGTTGAGTCAGAAGACGGAGATTATATTTGCTCTGAATCTATGTTTCTTCATAGAAAGAGAGAAATATTTAAAGTCTCCAAATTAGAAGCAAAGGTTGGGTGATGGATTGAAATAAATCTTGATAAGCAGCCTGAAAGGAACAAAGCCAACTACATGCAGTTTATTTTCATGAGCTTAACTTCTAGTATATACTAACAGGGCAACCCAATGAACGAAGCATTTCGTGTTTACGCAGGATTCAGGGAAGGGTCGCACCCCAATGGATGTAACGTAAGCAGCCTATCCCGATGCAAACATCAGTGGCTGATTCTACGGCTCGAACCCTTGACCTATAGGTCACAAGAAGACAATTTTTGCCGTTGCTCTAAGGCTCTCTTTCTTCTAGTATATACTAATAGTGTGACAAAAAAGAATTTACATTTTGATTACCTGACTGATAGCTACAAGTAATTGACTATAATAAACGGAACTAATTACCTACTAGAACATAAGACATGCAATTTGCTACAACAGGTAAAATTATACTAATAGTGTAAACTGTCAATGTATATTAATTCTATTTTCAGCAACATGCTAAAGTTAGCTAAAATGTGGTTGTTGCTGTGAACTTATTTACCAGTAATTTCTACATGGTGTTTTACTATTAAGAATTAGCACAGAAACATTTTCTAGTATGAAAGTAGGGATAGCTCTTTGTATCAGCCATGCACAATACCGAGTCCTTTTGAGTGTTGCTACTTGCAATAGCCATTTTAAAGAGTTATGCTTGCCTATTTTCCCAAGATATTGTAGAGTCCCAATTTAGTTCCAACACTTTGATATCTTGCTAGTTACTATTGCTGTTTCTCTTCTTTTGCCCAAACCAAAATAACATATCTACAGGAAAATTTGTTCTGCCTTATGTCCTGAAACAATTGGAATGTAAAAATTCGATGTTGCTATTTTCGATCAAATATTCTACAGTATGTATCTTTTGTACACTAAATTTTGCGCATGAACACTTCTAGCTTTAGTCTGCTAAAACTATGTAAAGACTAAAACCATGTAAATGATATGGCAAAGTTTTCTTTCTTCAACATGCATTCCTATTGCAATAGCCAAGACTTCATTGGTCCTATTACTATCATAGAAAATAAGAATGAGGCAACCTATAAGTATTTTAAGCTTATGCCACTACAACCACGCGAAATCCTTTTGTTTTTATTAGCTATAGTGTTACTACCTTTAGCTTTAAAATTGCAGGGACCAGATAGCAACTTCAGTCAATCTTTGGGGACTGAATGAGTAATTTACTCTATGTCATTTATTTCTAAATTTCTATGCTGGATAATGAAGAGAAAGGGATGAAAATGTGTCATATAATACATTTAGGGGTCGTTTGGTAGGATGCATTAGAGAAAATAATGCATGCGTTAGCTTTTGGTATTACTAATCCCTTGTTTGGTACACTTTTCAACTTATGTATTACTTATGCAAGTATTAGCTGTACAACTTATTTGGTATTATTCTATATATAACTAATACAAAGCATACCATGGTATTAGCAAAACCAAGGCTATTAATGTATGCATTATCATGGTTAAAGATAAAATTGTCCTTAAAGTCCCTTAAAGCTAAAGTATATAAAAGGCATTTTTGTAAACAATTAATTTATTTATAAATTATGCAATGCATTTTAATTTTTAATATACCACACCAAACAATGAATAAGAAATAATCACTGTATAACTAATACTTGTTATACTAACTCATGCATTACTAATATACCTTATTCAACACTATTCTTATACACCCTACCAAACGACCCTCAAGGGATGAAAAGAACTTTTAT
The DNA here is from genome assembly GCA_000715115.1 of Nicotiana otophora. Taxonomy (NCBI): domain Eukaryota; kingdom Viridiplantae; phylum Streptophyta; class Magnoliopsida; order Solanales; family Solanaceae; genus Nicotiana; species Nicotiana otophora. Next base: position 79,907 of record AWOL01S0010868.1, on the reverse strand, counting down.
TAGTCTTCATAGTCCACAGGAGGTCAGCTGAAAATTTCCCCCTCATTGATGCCATCTATTCCCCTACTTCCATTCTAGCTCTGAAAAGGTTCCTTCCAATTAATGCCATTGTGAAAGAATTTGGACATCATTCCAATTGATTTGACAAATGTGTCATATAATACATTTAAGAGAGACCTGCAATACTGTTTTGAACTATTACTAATTGAAACATCACCTAATACTTGTTAGTTGAAACATCACCTAATACTGTCTATTAATGGATCCCTTACCATATATACTTTGAGTGAAGTATTGACAATATCATTCCTCAAGGGGTCGTTTGGTACGATGGATAAATGAAAATAATATTGGGATAAAAATTTAGTACCGCCTTATTCCAGGATAAAACAATAAAATAGACAATCTCATGATCAATATAACATGCCAAACATTCAATAAAAAATAATACCAGAATAACTAATCACAGCATAACTAATTCCAACATAAATAATCCTAGCATATCTTGTTTTCAAAGTTCACACCAAAGGACCCCTAAAAGTTTCTTGTTCAACTACTATGTGAATATGCTTTACCAAGTAGTAACAAAGACACAGTTGAAGCTGGGAACAAGCTCTGCTCCCCACTCCTACTATTACTAATATTCTAAAAGAAGTTATAGATGTTATTTTATGCAATGCTCTTCCTTATTTTTACCTAAAGGTTTCTTGAAAATGAGATTGGAAAGACCTTTTTTCACTTTAATTATGGTGCATTATTGGATTAAAATGCAATATGACACCACATTTCAGCAAATTTAAAGTGTACAGAAGAAGCAGGTCCACCAAAAAAATGACTTGCATTTATTAAGATTTTACAATCCAGTGAATTATGACTTACATCTTAGCCTAGTGGTAAACAAGAAGAAAAGAGTGGTGAGAGCCATTGCCTGCTTGTGATGACCGCTTTGGCAGCCGTTCTTCTCTACAAAAATGGAGAACTTTACAGCTAGACCTTGGCACTCTTTCTATAGAATTCCCTCTCTTTCCCCGCAATCCTTCTCTTGATCCCTCCGTGTGTATAACATGTATATCTGTACTCTCGAGCAATGAAATGAGAACTTTTTTTGACATAAAGCATTAACATCATCTCCTTCCTGAGTTTGGAAGAAATGCATGTGCTCAGATTGCAGCTTTCCATAAAGCATTCTCCCCTTCCCCACACCGTCTGTGGACCTCCTTTAATCTGTCGACGGACCTGCATATCCCGCTGCAGGTCCAGTCAAATGAAGCAACACAGATATTGCCTGCCTGAGCCTTCCATTCACAATCTGCAGCAACAGTGTTATGCTTTAAATAATATGCGATAATAGAAAAGACAAAACAGAATAGGTTTACGAGTTGCAACCTAATGGATTAACTAGCTAGGTAGAACATAGCGCAATCACATTTGACAGAAGAGAGTTTGGTATTTTTGCAGTTAAACATGTAGAAATGTGAGGTTAGTTACAGATTCAGATCTTGGAATTCAAGCAGCTATCTCAATGCCTTCTTTTAATAAAATATGCTTTCGTAATTCTGAAGAAAACTTCCCTATGGTTTCTCAAGCTTTCACATGATTCTCATCCTTTTCGTCTCTCTCGGCCAACATTTTGAGGGAGATAAAGTCTTATTACGATAGAAAATTAAGACCAATAAAAAGGAAAGAGCTTTACCTGGTGGAGTTCCACAACATAATCTGCGATCGTCTATATGGTGCACGTCAAGACCAATAAACCAAGCTCCCAGTGACACATCCTCATTGGCATATTTATGTAGTACATGCCTGCAAGCATCGAGAAGATTACGATCAGAATTTCAAAACAAAAGAGGAGGAAATCATTGTATTTGGATAGTGTTCAGTCCATATAGTTAGAAAAAAATATAAAGAAAAGAAAATACTAAACTGGTTTACTGATATGTAGGAGGCCAGGTCCTTTGAAATGGCATATATTTGGCCCGTAGCATGACGGAAGTACTTGTTTCCCGTCTCCCCAAATTTCCAGTATTCTGGTTCATGGTATCTTACTCCCCTGTTCAAGAGAAAATTATAAGATGCTAAAGTAATGAAATTTAAAATTGAATTCACTTAGAAAATAAAACCCTTACTTCTGAGCTAGCACAGGACCGGATTTCATGCACCCAATGTACACACGAGGCTTCTTACGATGCCTTGCCAGTGTTTCTGCAAGTGTACCTGCAACAGAAATAGAAAACGAGTTTGCTATCGAAGAAAACAAACTAGTAAGCGAACACCATTTATATTTACGCTAACGAGTTAGTAAATTTGGACAAACTTTAGCCAGCTTCCTCTTAGGATGTATTCAATAAATATTTACTATCTACTAATTTATTATGGGAAAGTAAGACATGCAAGACGCTTATGCTATCGCCAATGTGGAAAATAATGTCACGAATTCAGTTACCTATATTTACATGGACATCATCGTCAACTTTTACATAATACTCTGCATCCCATAGCTTAACAGCAGTAGCAAAATAAGTCTTTGTCTTGGCAGACAATTCTAGATAACCCTCGACGTGATCCTGTTCAAAGCGGCAGAGTTATGTTACAAACTCTTATTTAGGAGGAGAATTTCAAAAAAAATAGAGTTAGTACATATTGAGCTAATTATAGAGAGAGGATTACCAAGCGCAAGAAATCACCATGCTTTTGGTCCTCGGCTTCAATAGCTCTGTCCAGTATACCCCCTAATGTGGCACTGCACAACAAGTTTATAGCTTTATTAGTCAGCGCGTATAAAGTCTATGCTGTCTATACATCTGCAGATAAAACCGCTAAACATTTGCAACTCAACTTCTTAAGTACCTACCCATGACCAATGACAAAGCGCATGATGATTCCTTTCTCTTCTTCCAGCTTCTTTCGTTTTTCGCCTATTTACGATATTATAAACAAGGTAGCATATCAGACAGAAACAATGGCAACCAAAAGATGAGTTAAATAAACTAGAAGGGGAGAAGGGAGTGGGAACAGTCCATACCTTGTGGCATCCATGTAGCACGAACTGAATCCCTTCTTTTTCTGCTACTAAATGCGGTATTTATTCCTACAACCACAAAATATTTTCTTTTTCTAGGTGAATCACCCTTCTCAATGTCTTGTGATAGAGGTGCACCGCTAAGAATTGACTCCTGAGTTGCCTTTGCAGCTGCCAACTCCATCTCCAAATTTGAAATTGTTTTGTCTAGTGTCCTGTATAAGATATGCAGCAGTCATAGGAAAGTAAAACTTACTAAACAATAATAGGAAAGAAAAAGAGTGTTGAGCAGAACTCACTGAAGAGCATGATGTGTCTTAGAAACTTCTCCGAAAACATCTTTGGATACTAATTTTACATCTTTCTGCTGCAACTGAAACAACACAAGATAACATCTAAGATATCTTGTATGGGGATTAAACAAGAAATTGAGGCTCGAGTTGGAGATTTCAATAAAAAACTAGAACAGAAATACTCACAAATTTTGTATCGCAGCCTTCTGAAACTAAGTTGAGTCTTTCAGCTTCTACTGCAGTTGTTCTCGTAATACCACCTTTTGTTTCAGGAACCGTCCACATTCTGCAATAACAAGATACTTGTGTTAGTATGGAATATCAGTTTTCAAGAGTTATATTCACAAAGAAAGATCACTTCATATAATATTTGCAAAGCTAGAGTAAAGAGTGGTGTTTCAATATCAAAGGTCTAGTATTTCAATATTCTAGAATGCTCCTACAACTAACTGTTGTTTATAACCATCTGCACTATTTAGTTTCCTAAATCCAAATCCTTTTTTGTCAAAATACCTAAATCCTTATTCTTATATGACATTCAACACATTATTATTTACAACAACAACAAACTCAGTGGAATCCCACTAGTGGGGTCTAGGGAGGGTAGTGCGTACGCAGACCTTACCCCCTATCCTGCGGATGTAGAGGCCCTGTTTCCAAAGGACCCTTGGCTCGAGAGGATGAATAAACATGTACGCGTGCTTGTTCAGTGTGCAAAGGTAAAGAAGAAAATGGACAATAACAAAAAGGGAATGCCAGAAAAGAGGATGAAAGGGGACAATGAGGGAGAATAACATAGCTTGAAGTTTCCATTAATTCAGAAATGAGAAATAAGCCAAACTGGTGATCGAAGGTTATTTTGAGGCCTAAAATACACAATTTTGTAAAATCTCAACCAGAATGTCATTACAGATCTACCAGTGCTTTACCATTTTATTTTGCAAAATTGCCATTATACAAAAGGAAAATATAGGGAAAAAATCAGAAATAATACTCAGAAATTTCAAAAAAGGTAACAATTGAACAGCATCAACAGTTCAACACTCCAAGATTATTTTGCTTATATAGAAACAACACCACAAAATCTCCCTTTCAAAGACATAGCACAATATCCAATCTTGAACTCGTAACATTACCAAAAATTCTTCCTGATAAACTACCGGGTTCAAAATGGCGCAATTAAGAAAAAGTGGAGATATCAAAAATTGGTTGAATTCACATAGGAGAATATAACAAGAAAAAGTGAAAATTTCGGATAAAAGGTAAATTAATTTACCTGGCGGTGAAGAACATCCCAGCACAAAAACTACCTATACAAAGAAAAAGAGTCCATTTTTGAGAAATAACACTTCTTGATTGCGGTTCTACCACTCCTCTGTTCTTGAAAGACATTTCCAATCTAATTAACTCTAATTCTCCTCAGCCAATCTACCTACTACTACCTTTCTGGTTAAAATCCCATATGCAGAACTCAGAGGCAGAACCAAATCAAAGACACCCCCAAAGCAAAAGAAGCTATATTGGCCAAAAGTTTGAGAGAAAACTGTTAGTATATGTAAGTTTTTGAATTCTTGAACACAAACTTCGAGGAAGATTCAGAGCTATAGGAAAGAAGGTATAAGCTATAGCTATAGGAAATGATGCTTAAAAAAGGATGCCTTGTTCTCACATCTAATTTGTTCACTTTCTTTTATCCTTTGCTTTGTTCTCCCCCCTCTCTCTCTCTCTCTCCCCCCTATATACACACAACTACTAGTAGTACACTTTGCAGGTAAGCTACTTGGAATAGAAGTGAGAAGACTTGCTAACTGTCCCAGTTTGATATACCAAATTTACCAAACTGTCCTTGTCAGTACTTTGGACCATTTTTTCTTATTTAAATTGAGATGGGGATTCTTGAATAACTGTAACAGTTTTCTTATTTTTTTGTCTTAGTGTGACATGAATGCCCTTTCCTTCTTTAACTTTTTCTTGAATGTGAACATATGCTTTGATAGTTTTGTTTTAGAGACAATAGATTATAGTGACAGGAGAATCAATACAGAGACAGAGAAAAATATTGATCCATATTATCTCTGTGTCAATTTACGTGAACCTGTTTAATTAGGCACGAAGCTTAAGAAAAATAAGACTTTTGGAATTTGTGGTCCTGAACAAATCAAAAAGAGACCCAGATTATTTGTGTGATTATAAAAGATTTTCATTAAGGGTAGAATTGTAAGTTTAAGCTAAATTGTTACCAAATTTAGAAAGGGGTCATTCTTTTTTGAACGGACCAAAAAGGAAATAGGTTCGCATAAACTGGAACAGAGAGAGTATATGATATCTTGACATGTGTAAGCCCGTAAGGGGTCGTTGGGTAGTGTGTATAAGAATAATACTCCCTCCGTTTCAATTTATGTAAACTCATTTAACTGGGCACAGAGTTTAAGAAAAGAGAGAAGACTTTTGAACTTGTGTAAAATGAGGCACACATATTTTGTGTTGCTATAAATCATTGCATAAAGGTAAATTGTTTTCAAATAAGGAAATGGATCATTCTTTTTTTGCACTGACTAAAAAGGAAATATATGATTATATTTACATAAATTGAAACAGAGAAAGTATTGAATATGGTGTATTAGTGATGCCGAGATTAATTATGTTGGAATTATTTTTTATCGACTGTTTGGTTTGGTATATTAAAAATATTGCATAATTTATTTGCTTACTAAAATACCCTCCACCTTCTTTGAAAAGGATTTTGAAAGGACAATTCTGTCTTTATACATGTTTATCCATGTATTAAAAATTATGGATTGTTAATACCATGGTTTGCTATGTATAAGAATACTACTAAATATGATGTATAATTAGTTATACATAGGTTAAAATATACTTCCAAACAAAAGTTTAATAATATCAAAACTAATATATATATATATATATATATATATTTATTTATTTATTTATTTATTTATTTTTTTTAATACATCCTACCAAACGGCTCCAGGGACATTAAGCTAAATTCATCAAGAGCTTGTCAAAAGGAAAAATTTAGCTAATACTCCAGTGCAAGTTTGGTAGTATTTCTGTATTTAACATCTACTGTTTTTTACTAAAGGGGAAATGATTGTCCAATTTCCTAACTTTGTTTCTCTTGTGGGCCTAAATCTAGTAAATTTCCTTTTATGTATTAAGAAAAATTAATTACACTAACGCGTTACATGATTATTAATTTGATTAGACAATGCAGCTTTGATGTCGCTAGGAACAGAAAATAGTTTTTATTTTATTTTATTTTGTGCTGGTTTTGACTTATTTCTGTTTTTTTCTTCTCTTTGTGAAAGCTTGGATATGGTTTTGGGAAATTGTTTCCATACATATTTCCGTGATTATAAGACTTCGGCTCATTGTTTTGTAAGGTGGAAAATAATATTTCTTGTGTTACGTTTTCTGTTTTGTTTCAACTTGTTTTCTTGTTCATAAAAATAAAAGACAATTGTGTTAATTAGTTGAGAAAAATTGAATTTCTATTTATTTAAAACAATCCATTATTTTGTGAAACAAGCACTTAAATTGTTGTCATGTGACATGTGTAGTATATTTTACAGCATCAATGTATTTGTCATGATGAAAAATATATAACATTAGAGATTTCCTTGTCGTTCGGATTATTCTTTTTATGTTAGAATTATCGTTTTAAATATGAGAAAAACAGAGAGTACCTACTCTGATAGCAACATAAAATTCATTATTAATAAATTCAATCTTTCTATAGCTACCAATTGGACTTGTTGTATAATTCACGCGTTTAAATTATTTTAAAACCCCTTTATATCCATTTGTTGGGATGATTTTGGTTACAAAAATACAAAAGCAAAAATTGAATTAAACGTCTAGCATAACGAGGTAATCCAACAATGAATATATAAGAAGAGTTGTTAACCAAACAAAAACAAAGGTGTTTTTCTTTTTCTCAAAATAGAAATAAAGAGGTTGACTACTTGTGGTATAATAAATCCTTGAATGTGACAGATTTCTCCTCTCTGGTAACAATAATTGGAATATGTACAAAAAGATTAGTTATTTCTTTTTCGTATATAAAAATATTAGTTGTATTCTAAGATTATCAAAAACAGGGGGGG
>AWOL01S0010868.1:17335-63365 GCA_000715115.1 Nicotiana otophora | reverse complement strand
AAAAATCGGATAACGTTAGATTTGTGTATGGTTCTAAGGATATGCGATACAATTCGATATAAATCGCGTAGAGAAATGGAAATATGTATATTGTTGGCTGTGAGAATGAAAATAATAAGCAAAAAAGAATGAATAAGTAAAACAAACATAAGGGGATAACTATCAATATAAGAAGCGATCTTCCTTTCTCCTCTTTTCGCCCTGCTCTGGCTTACAAGGATTTCCCCTTTTATAGAAGAGGGTTATTACAAAAATAATAAAATAAAACATATAGTGGAAGACCCATGATGACTTGTCTCTTCTTTGATTCTCGCCAAGATTTTCTCTCTTGGTGCGGTTGCAACGACTCTTGTCTGTGAGCTCGATACTAGCTCGAACTCGTTACTGGGTCGGGCCCTTCGGTCTCGGATCGAGTTCGACCTTCGAGATGGACGTCGCGTATTTCCGACCTCGAAGCAGTGCCTTGCGGATCGATTCTCTAGTGATCTTCGGGCTCGAGGTTCGCTAGTACCGACCTCAGAGCTCACTCCCAAAACCTCATTTCGGCTTTTTAACACTCGAACTCGATAGAACATAGGAAGGTCGAAATCTATTTCGACCGTATACAACGTGTATACTTTTTATATTTTTTGACTCTCTTGGTGAAAATCCCGCCACTAAATGTGATGATTGGTCTTTTACTACGTTTAAAGTAGAATAATACTACATTAATAAGAGGATAATTAAAGTTGTAGTCTAGTGATCGACTCTCATACTTCATCACCTAAATGCAAGATTCCAACTCTACTGATGGTTTTTGTTTGTTTTAACTTTCTTTTGTCAGTTAACTCACTTCGTTAAGAAGATGATGTTAAAAAAGATGGTAGTATTAAGTGCTTATTATCTACTATTGGTTGACATATTCAATGAAGCTATACCGCGTTAGAGTTTCAAAGTCAATGTGGTCTAGGTAGTTTATTCGTCTAAATAACTCAGTTGACTGCATTACTACAATTACTTTGTATTGACTTCCAATATAAACAGCGGAAAAAAGGACCAACTTGGTTGTTATTATTACAAAGGGGAAAATGTAATTGTGGTTATTGTGGAGCCTATAATTCTCCTTGATAGAACGAGAGTCTTGTAAGATTTTATAATTATCTCGAGCCGAGGGTCTTTAGGAGACAACTTTTTTATTTTAGGAGCGGCTCAAGCTCATATATAGCCTAAAGTTAAAATTTAATATTGAATCAGTTAAATTAACCTTTCTGCCCCTAATTAAAACACAAAACACAATTCTAGCAATCGGTACTGGAGTTCGAAGTTTCGACAAGTGGAACCCCAGCAATTTATGCTGGAATTTTAAGATTTGTTGAGTTATCGGTTCCTAACTTTTGAACCTTTACTTGTGCAAAATTCAGAAACAATTCCTGATTTTTGAACCTTTACTAATACAAATTCAGGAACGATTACCGATTTTTGAATTCATAGTGTACTTCAGCAATTTGAACTTTTACTAGTACAAAATCTAAAATCCATGAATGATTCCTTGCTTTTGAACTTTTACTACTGCAAAATCCAAAAAAATTCAGGAACGATTCATAGATTTTGATTTCACATTATACTTTAGCAATTTTTAACCTTTAAATATAAAATTCAGAAAAAATTACTGATTTTTTAACCTTTACTAGTATAAAATTCAGAAAAATCCAAGAACGATTCATGATTTTTTAATTCACATTATATGTCAACAATTGAATGTTGTTGCTTCAGGTCATTCAAACTCAAGGAACAATTCCTGGATTTAAGTATTTAAAGTCCATTTATCGTTCCTGGAGTTGTTTCCTATTTTAGATAGGGAAATTTTTGCCCATACTTATATTTTCGCATTAATAAGTGGCTACTTGCCTATTGAAATAATTTAAAGTATGACTAAACTCTAATAACTGATCTAAAAATGGCTATTTACCAAAATCATCGAAAAATCAAAGAGAAAAGATATAAGCCTTGAGGTTAAGACTCAATATCGTTTTACTACCGTTTTCTGTTTTTTTACCTGTATTTCCTAGAAAATATTTGGAAGTTGTCTTTACAAAAGAAAAGAAATTACAATAAGCTAACCATTTATTAAGCTGCACGTAGCCTTTTTATGCATGCAATCACTGACTTAATTGGCACCGAACAAAGAAGGGATAGTTGGCCTAACAACAACAACAACAACAACAACAACAACAACAGTAGGGTCCGAGAAGAATAATGTGTATGGTGATCTTACCCTTATCTTGGAAAGATACAATACGACCGACTCTAATGCCTTGTCTAATAAGACATGTGTCTTAGGCTTCCAAATTTGGGGGACCCAAAATAAATGGTGTATAATAATTTAAATAAAATAAAATTTAGAGTTTTTAGTACAAAGTTAGACTTTTTCAAATAAAAAAAAAGAATTTTTCTAGGTATGTAAATAAAGTAACCGTTTGGCTTACTTAAAATAGGTATTATGAAAATATTTTTTAACGTGTGAATTGAAATTGATTTGACAAGAAAAAATAGTACAAATAGAAAATATTATACACTCAATTAAATAAAACGGCTTGATTCTTTTTCAAATATTTATATTGCTTATAGTTATTAGTTCCTATAACAGTTTTCTCAGCGATAACAATTTTTTCAAAATTAAAATTGATAAATCTTATTTAAAATAAATAATGTCTCAAGAAAGATTAAATGAGTTGACCATAATATCAATTGAAAAGGAATTATTAGAAGAAATCGATTATAAAAAAATTATTAATAACTTTGCATCTCAAAAAGTTAGAAGAATAGATTTCAAATAAAAATATATATGATAATCTTTTAAAAAAAAATTAGGTCTCTTAACTATTTTGCCATTACAATATAAAAGGTGGTCAAGCCCTAATAGCAGGACTGAAAAGTGGTTCGCCGATTAATTAATAGTCTGTTTGGCCAAGTTTCAAAAATTATTTTATTTCGAGAAGTGATTTTTCTCAAAAATGCAAAAATACTTTTGGTGAGAAGCAGTTTGTGTTTGGTTAATTAATTTGAAATATACTTATGAGCAGTGAGCAGCAATTAGTGTTTGGTCAGACTTTAACACTACTAGAAATTCGGCAAAAATCGACCAAAGTCGACCGACCAACTTTGGTCGGTTTTTCAAAATATTTTTTTTCAATTTTTTTTTACGAAACCGACCAACTTTGATCGGTTTTCTTTGGCGCAAAAATGCGGAAAACTATTTTGGAGTCCCGCGAAATTTATGTTTCAAGAAACCGACCAACTTTGGTCGGTTTTTCAATTAAAATAAATAAAAATTAATATTAAAAAAACGATCAAAATTGGTCGGTTAATTCGGCCGGTCATTTAAAAAAACCGACCAACTTTGGTCGGTAATTTTACTTTTTAATAAAATCGACCAACTTTTGTCGGTTATTTTCGTGCGAAAATACAATTAAAGAGTATAAATCAAATAAAAGACAGTCTTAAAATAAAATATACCAATGGTCTAGTGGTAGATTAGTATTCTGCCACAGTACAGACCCCGGTTCGATTCCCAGATGGTGAATCTTTTATTACATAATTAAAATACCGACCAACTTTGGTCGAAAAAAACCAACCAACTTTGGTCGGTTTTTTTAGCAATATTTTTTTTTTTTTGAATTTAATTGACCGACCAAAGTTGGTCGGTAATTTCCGACTAACTTTGGTCGATATTCCTTTCCGACCACAAAAATACCGTCCACATGTAAATAGTCGCGTTTTGGTCGGTTTTTTGCCATTACCGACCAACGTTGGTCGGTTTCTTTGGTCGGTTTTTACCGGATTTCTAGTAGTGTAAAAAACTGCTTCTACGTGTATTTTTTTATCAACAATGTTTTTCAAAAAAGTGCTTTTGGAGATAAGCTATTTTTTCTGCTTCTCCGAGAATGCTTTTGCTTCTCCTCAAAAGCACTTTTTTTTCTTTCAGAAGTTTGACCAGACACCTTAATTTTAGGAAAAAAAAAATACTTTTGACCCCAAAAAAAGTATTTTTGACTCAAAGGAAGCTTGGTCAACTATGCTATAAATCTTTAATTTTCCTCTTGAGTATTCACGAGTCCACTCCCATTTCACAAATTTTTAAAATATTATAACAAAAATCTTTTTTCACAAGTATACAGGAGAAAAAAGTCAGTTGCCAATCATATACAGGAGTGCGGGTTGTAATAGTAATGGTTCAATTATATTTTTCAGATTTTATTTCTATCCTAACATCTTATTTGAAAGACTCAGTCATTCTATGTCAAATCGAATATTCTTAATTCTATGAAATGTTTGAATAATGAACTGAATGTGAAGAAATTCAACTCCGGCATAGTGCTGCATTACCAGATTTCCACTTTAGAATTAACTCGTTGTATTACTTTATAACTATAAAACAAAGTCAGATTCATCGAATGATTATTAATTAGCTTCTTCGTCAATACTTAATATTGACAGTTGACTGGGCATTTTACAAATTAAAAAAAAAAAAAACTTGACTTTTTATTTCTTTACCACACCACTCTCGAAAATTTGAAACTAACGCAATCCTTTAAAAAAAAAAAAGTCTTCTCCAAATGACCCCATGCGGTGCTCTATTTGGTAATCTAGCTCAACCATTTCCTTTTAAAACTAATCCCCTTAATCATTGGGCCCTTTCATTAGTAATAATTTGACGAAATATATAAGATGGCTGATATAAGTTAAATTATTTTCAGTACAAAACACGGATAGCCGTGAAAAGGTTTACAAATAAAATGCCGGAAAGCTTATTTTGACAAAGAAAGCATCTGATCATGGTGAGCTCTTGTTATCTTGTTGAGTCTTTCATTTTATAGTATAATTTGTATACGGGTAAAACCGGACTCATGGTACGGCCCGACTCTCGATAAAATAGGTCGAGTAAGGAACGCGATGATAGGGAACCAGAATCGAGGTAAGGTACTCATTGAGTCAGGCACCGGGGGCACGACGCTCGCCCTCGAGTATATCGAGGCCTTGACCTCGGGATCGGTCCAAATACCAAAAGACTTCGGAGATGTTATTAGACAATCGAACACGATTAACGGAAGGCCGTAATATCCGTGACTAACCGGGTATCACGGCGCGAATCTCAGCACGTACCGACGGGAATTCAGTAATTAGTTAAACAGGAGATTTTTACCTTTTATGAATTGTACCTAGAGTGGGATTCCCCTACTATATAAAGAGGAGTCTGATTATTCACTGAACACATTGTAGCACGCATCCCAAAGCAATATATTGTTATATTCACTATAATTCATAGTTCTTATTCTCGTTCATCAATGTTGGCCATTGTGCGTCCGGATCTAGGATGGATATTTCATCAAGGCTGGAATTATCCTTCTCACGTGGTTTGAATTTAGTATATCTTTATTTGTTTAATCTAACGCAATTTATCGTTCGTACCGAATTAATCCATGTATCCTTAAAACCACTTACACATTTAATTGTTATCCGTTTCTTAGAGTATACAGTTTGGCGCCCACCATGGGGCTAAGGATAATAGTGGAAATTTGATACAAAATTCTATAACACACCTTATTTTACACTTGTTCTTTGAAGTGTCTTTAATTTCAGGTCAAAGTTTAAAATGTCGAACTCCCAATATGTCACGACCCAAAATCTATTAAAGGTCGTGATGGCGCCGGACACCGTTGTCAGGCAAGCCAACAATAAACACTCAATTTGGTTCTCGTTTTAATATTTTAAAATCATATTTTTCCTTCCATTAAATAGTAGAAGATGGAATTTACAGAGTAAATGATAATATTTTTAACACTTTCAATACAGAACAACTCATAATCACCCCAAAATTCGGTGTCACAAGTGTATAAGTATCAACTAGGAATGTAAAATAAAATACAGCATCTGTCCGGAATATAAATTTGGACAGGAGAAATATAAATACTCTGAATGAGACTCTGCCGGCTGCGGGTCGTAATGTGGAATGCAGCTCACGTAAGTCCCCGCATGCATAAACGCCTCTGCTCTCACAAGGCCGCTAGTCACATATGTACCTGCACAAAAATGTGCAGCAAGTCTAGAATGAGTATGTAATCAACATGTACCGAGTAAGTATCTAGCCTAACCTCGGAGGAGTAGTGACGAGGGGTCGACATAGACACTCACTAGTAGTCCAATAACATCAGGTACAGTAAAGATATAAGTAAATATGAGGCGGAGTAAATAAATGAGATAAATAAGTAATAAATCACGTGGTACAAATCCCTCTTCTTTACGAGGAACTCAAACTCTCCATTAGAAATTCCCTCCTTAACCGGAACATATATATATATATATATATATATATATATATATATAGTGGATCTCATCAAATAGATCGTCATAACTCAAACCGGGAAAACTCACACATACACTGACTTTTTGCTAAATCTTACGCACGAATCCATGAGGATATGATATAGGAAATGCCGAGGCGTACGACCTGATCCAATATAAATATTTAAACTGTGCACTGCCGAGGGTCGAACGGCCCGAACCATAGATACATGTATTAAACTGCCAAGGCAAACGGCCCGCTCCCATGAGAGTGTGGTACATAAATCCTGCCGAGGCAAACGGCCCGATCCCAAAAGAGTGAAATATAAATTTTTGCCAAGGCGAACGGCCCGATCCCATAAGAGTAAGAAGATTTGACGGGTCCTTGACCCCACTCACGAATAAACGTGTGAGTTGTAATTTCTTTAACAAAAACCTTTTCATGAAACATATATACCACGGAAACATGCCGTAAGAGGAGTAAAATTATTCGGTGACTAATCATGAGCTCGTGTAGTCTTTACAATAGCAAGTCTAGTCTCAAGTAGTAATGTAAAATAGAGGAATATAATAGGCGAGAGACTGCTCAAATAGTACAGTTATAGAATGATGTGAACCTAACTCTACCCGGACAATAACATGAATGTAGCTATGTACGGGCTTTCGTCATCTCGCGTATACATAGCCCCCCACAACAAGTAGCACACATCAATATACAACACCTAGGGGTAATTTTCCCCTCACAGAGTTAAGCAGGAGACTTACCTCGCTCAGAAATTCCATAACCGGCTCCAAAGCCTCTCTACCACCTCAAATTGATGCTCGTCGCTCCAAACTAGTCAATTAAGATACAACCCAATCAAAATGTACTCTAATACTCATAATTAATCAATTTATAATAATTTTTAACTCCGCTCGAAAACTTGATAAGGCAACCCTCGGGCCCGGATTTCGAAAATTTTCTAAGACAAATACTACCCATAGCACTACGAACCCAAATATATAATTTATTCTCAATTTCATGCCCAAATTCGTAATCAAAATTCAAGAATACCAATTTCTAGGTTTTTCTTCAAAATCTCAAATTTCTACAAATGTTCATGCTTGAATTCATGTATAAATCTTGTATTTAACTCACAATACGCGGGAATCACTTACCTTGACATAGATGATGAAAATTCCTCCTTGAAGCTCTCCAAAATCGCCCCAACCAAGTGAAAAGAAATGAGAGGAGAAGAGCCAAATCCTGCTCTTCAAACGATTTTGCCCATGCGATTTTTTGCACATGCGGTGCCTTGGCCGCATCTGCGACAAAATCCTCGCAGGTGCGCATTTCCCTTTCCTGGTCAAGCTCTGCATCTGCGGACAAAAGGGACCACTTCTGCGATCCCATCCGTTCCTACGACTACTGCCCTCGCACCTGCGGTCACGCAGGTACGCCAAAACTTCCGCACCTGCGGTGCCTGGGCTGCCCTCACTCTTTCGGTTCTGCGGCTCGTAGCTCGCACCTGCGGCTGGCCAAGCGCAGGTGCGATTATGACAACAACTAGGAGCTTCAGCTCTTGCTCCCAATTTCCAACTTGGTCTGAGCCTTGTCCGATTGCCACTCGGGGCCCCCCCGAACATACCAACAAGTTTGGAATCATACAACGGACTCGCTCGAACCCTCGGAACGCCCAAAACAACATTAAAACTAAGAATCGCACCCCAATTCAAGATTAATGAACTTTAGAACTTCAAACTTCTACATTCGATGCCAAAGCCTTTCAAATCACGTCCGATTGACCTCAAATTTCGTACGCACGTCACATTCAACATTATGGACTTACTCCTACTTCCGGAATCGGAATCCGACCCCGATATCACAAAGTCCACTCCCGGTCAAACTTCTTAGAAACCTTCAAATTTCTAACTTTCTCCAAATGACCCCGAAATGACTTACGGACCTCCAAATCTACTTTTCGGGCGTGCTTCCAATACCATAATCACCGTACGTAAATATTCCCAGACTTGGAATCCTAAACGGACATCGATAACATTGCAATATACCTCAACCCAATTTTTATGAAATTCTTCCAAAATGCCAACTTCCACAATAGGCGCAGAAATGCTCCCGGGTCATCCAAAACTCGATCCAGACATACGTCCCAGTCCAAAATCATAATACGAACTTGTTGGAACCTTCCAATCCCGATTTCGAGGTCGTTTACTCAAAAATCAAACCTTAGTCAGATTCTTCCAACTTAAAATTTCCAAAATGGAAATTTTCTTTCCAAATCAACTCCGAACTTCCGGAAATTCAATTCCGACTACGCACATAAATCATAATACCTGATGTGATACTACTTATGGCCTCAGACTGCCGAACGACGCGCTAGGGCTCAAAACGACCGGTCAGGTCATTACATTCTCTCCCACTTAAACATATTTTCGTCCTCGAACGACCTAAGAACTGTTCTTGAGTTGTCTGAAATCACTGTTTAACACCTCGTGCACCTACCCATGCTACCACAACCCAGATGAGCACATTAGCTAGAGCAAATCTGAAGATCCTCCCTTTTATTTAGGAAAATAAGCCTTAGAGCCAAATTCCAACGTCCGAAATTATCTGCTAGGGATAGTTCCAACATACGAACACCGTTTCGATCACTACACGATGCACCAATACATGATTGCATACCTTTACTGAATTCATACCATACACTGTGTAACTCACATGACCATAATAACATCCTATGATAACGATAGTCGAAATCCCACAAATCTGATGCCCACAACGCACCTCACGTAACATATAAGTCCCGTTTCAACTCTCGCAATACTGCCATAACAGAAAGGATGTGTAGAACTCATAATCACCTGCCGAATCACAATTTATGGAGTCCCCCCTCCCGATAAGAAGCGTTACCTCATTCTATACTGAATAATAATATTTACTCTTTAATATGCTTCATATAAAGATGATCGCATTGATTCCAGGTCCAATAATCTAAATCTCACCCAGTACAAGCTGATCAAGCAATAAGCTACTTCAGACACTGCCAAAAGTCTCATATGATGCCACAATGTGCCAACAAGCTACAACCCCGAATGTGATACATAAGGAAATGAACTCTAGAAAGAACTACTCAACCCACGTAGCTAATTTAAACAATTGAAAAGATGTCATGAACCTTCCTCAGAAAATGAGAAGCAAATCACACAATAATAGATATGGGAAACTGTACTCAATATCACACTGTTGCGGCGTGCAACCCTATCCACACATGATACTGTTGCGGTGTGCAACCCGATCCAACCATGATACCTATGGTGGCGTGCCACCCGATCCAAACAGCATATCCATGGCGGTGTGCCACCCGATCCAACCATATACCCGTGGCGGCGTGCCACCCGACCCACGCGTAATAATCTAAAGAAAACACACATCGAGTTGTAACGCTTATACTTACGAAATGCTCGAATATCAACCATAAGCACGCCAAGTGCATAATACAAATCCTGGGGAGACGGGTAGCGTCATACGCTATAAAACTCAAGCACAACTAAGGTGCAATATATGATTTGCATCTCGAGAGCCATCATGTTCACAGAATACCACAATCTACATGGGATCTCAATACGAGTGTGAATGATCATACCACCTCACAACCCACCTGGTATAATATAGATTACATGGAATAGCTGACGATAGAAATAACATCCAAGGCCTGAAAACCCCTCCGAAAACAATGCTATGCTGAGATGAGCACATGTGGCCTAATGTAGAGCCCACATTCACATTTAGATCCATCCACGGACCTCAAACCGATTCTGATCATACCATGCTTGGCTAAATAGCCTCTCAAGGACCCACAATGACCTATTTACGACACATAAGAAGAGCCGTCAAATCCGGAACAAACTTTCACATTCCACAACCAAATGAACCAAGCACCCTTCAGGCATAAATTCTCACATTAGCGATAGTACCACAATCTCCATACTTGGTTTTAAAGCTTTAATCAATCAAGTGACTACATGTCACACTTATACAATTTTCACGTGGGATACACTCCCACGACCTTCTGCACCAGGTAATAAGTCTGTACATCTATACCACCGGTCACACTAATGCTGTAAAAAAAATCAAGAAGCTGCAAATCAGTACACAAAGCCTCTTACACATGACACCGATCTCAGGTGACGCTAAGGACAATACCAGCTTACTCTAAACATCTGAATTATTCCCTGCTTATCCGAGCTCATGACATTCTTATCAACACCGAACCGCAACCTTGATCCTCAGCTTCTAATTTTCCCTGTCGCTCACTGCACCTAACATGCCTATACGTGAGAGTACCAAAATTCCATAATAACCCCTGACCCACTAATAGGATAAACACGTTATTGTATAAAAACCTTTTACTTAACTCATTTCACGAGAACCATTGCAACATGTGACTGAATTCACATAACTGTAGAAAATACAAACCTCAAGTAGTGGTCTAAACCACCATAACTCTTTCGGGATCCATCTACACATAACAGGCTACAATACTCGAATGCCTCCTAATAAAATCAATTACGGCAGTTGTCAAGCCTCGCACGTACCGCCACAAATCACATGTATACTTAACACGCTGAAGGAACTGATCATTGCCACCATCATGCCAATTCAACCTTTGCTAACCGATCCGACTTCTTCTAATTTACTTTGGACTTGCCTTAGGAATAATAATAGCTCCATTCAAAACATCATGAACCCAAATCACTCATTCTGAGTGACCTTATTTCACGAGACCACGTTGTCTCCAAAACCCACAAACCATATTATACCCTCCTTATGCGCATATTCGCATCTTCAATTGGTACACCCATTCGAAAAAGCACTTTATGAATCCGAAGTTATTTTCTCACATTCCTCAAATGCCACACAGTAGACCGACGATAATGTAGAACACTCCAAGCCACCTTTCATAATCCACTACAAAAGCTCAAATACATAACCATACTACTGGCTCGAAATCCTTAGGCACCGCACTTTAATTTTGAACCTACTAGGACCATTGTTGAGAGTCACCCACTCTGACTTGTCCCACAATATAATCAAACTCCAAGGCCCTGCTATCACATGAATACCCTCTCGAAAAAGCAACTGGTTGTATTCCTTTCCTTATACATCATATCCACACGAAGCATATACTCTAAGTCTACCCAAGACCTGAACATGAACCGATAAGGCCAAAGATAGCACACATTCCTCCAATCCTTTCCTCAAATTACCACTTATGTTATTTTTCCTTAGTCGTAATAACCCATCAATACACCGATAACCAGAAACCGCACAAGTTGACAACTACACAATCCAATCATAGACGGTGGGGCTCTCCCACTTAGCTTGAAGCTACAATTACATAACCCTAGGACCCGCCAAGGTTCCTTCTTCCCCATTGACATCAACTAAACGTCTAACAACACATTCCAAACTCGAAGTCATATTGCATCCAAATAAAATCCATGGTCCTAGTCACTGCCCATCACGATTCCCAAATTGCTCTAAGCTTCCCTCAAGGCGTGTGGCTATCCTACCACAGAACCCATATGCTACTCTGCCACTCTCTCACTTTGGTCAAACCCTCTCCTTTAAGCAACTCCTCGACTTCTACTTTTCACACTTGACCTCCTAACAATTCAACCACCGCAAGACACCTCCCACGTGTCCTTCCTCGTTCTTCGCTGCCCAATTGTTGCTCCAAATTCGAATCCATTTCTGTAACATCCGATCATATGAATCACCACCAACTCTAAACCTCTTAAAAGATCATCTTTCTCAAGCCATCAATACTAGAAGTACCAATTTGATTCTGAAATTGCTACACTCTGTTATCTTTGACAACCGCATCTCAGGCACCATTTCACAATACCCTGCCCAGAAGGCAAATTGAAGAAGACCATAACATTGGCAAACCTTAACGCGTTCAACAAGGACGATGACACCACATCACAATTGAGAACTCTACCGCGCTCAAAAATACCAAGTCTCGTTATTTCATCAACACAAATCTAAACATTCCTAGTCCGATTGCCTTTCCTCCGCCGAAAATAAAATGCTGAACTTCTGAATCATGCACTGAGTAAAACCTCCTTTCAAGTCATTCACTGCCTCGATGCATAGACAGGAATCCTATCATTACACAAACATGGTATGATAACAACGCACGAATCTTCTTAACAATCAATGCCCAATCCAAAAACCATAGGAAATACTGATGCTGAGCTGAAACGACAGGACTGCCTTCCGCAAGACGAAGGTAATAGCCCAATCAAACACGCAGGTAGAGACATCCTGCACCACCTCTGTAGTACCATGACAATTCCTCGATTCCCAATTTATAACAAGCGCTTCACATCGCATAATTAATCAATTTATAATAATTTCCAACTCTGCTGGAAAAATCTATAAAGAAACCCTCGGGCCCACGTGCCCATATTCCTAAACTTTTCGAAGACAAACACTACTCATAGCACTAGGAACCAAAATATATAATTTATTCTCAATTTCATGCCCAAATACATGATCAAAATCCAAGAATACCAATTTCTCGGTTTTTCTTCAAAAACCCAAATTTCTATAAATGTTCATGCTTGAATCCATATATAAATCTTGTATTTAACACACAACACGCAGTAATCACTTACCTTGACATAGATAATGAAAATCCCTTCTTGAAGCTCTCTAAAATCGCCCCAACCAAGTGAAACAAATGAGAGGAGAAGAGCCAAATCCTGCTCTTAAAATGATTCTGCCCAACAATTTTTTGCACCTGCGGTGCCTTGTCCGCATCTGCGGTCCCGCATCTACGATAAAATCCTTGCAG
Source organism: Nicotiana otophora (assembly GCA_000715115.1). Classification (NCBI taxonomy): domain Eukaryota; kingdom Viridiplantae; phylum Streptophyta; class Magnoliopsida; order Solanales; family Solanaceae; genus Nicotiana; species Nicotiana otophora. The sequence continues at coordinate 50,184 of AWOL01S0010868.1, read as the reverse complement.
GTGCGCATTTCCCTTACCTGGACAAGCTCCGCATCTGCGAACAAAAGGGACCACTTCTGCGATCCCATCCGCTCCTACGACTGCTGCCCTCGCACCTGCGGTCACGCAAGTACGCCAAAACTTCTGCACCTGCGGTGGCTAGGCTGCCCTCACTTTTTCGCTTCTGCGGCTCATAGCTCGTACTTGCGAGCTCGCACGTGCGGCTGGCCAAGCGTAGGTGCGATTATGACAGCAACTGGGAGCTTCAGCTGTTGCTCCCAATTTCCAACTTGATCAGAGCCTCGTCTGATTGCCACTTGGGGCCCCACCCGAACATACCAACAAATTTAGAATCATAAAACGGACTCGCTCGAACCCTCGGAACGCCCAAAACAACATTAAAACTAAGAATCGCACCCAATTCAAGCTTAATGAATTTTAGAACTTCAAACTTCTACATTCGATGCCAAAGCCTTTCAAATCACGTCCGATTGACCTTACATTTCGCACACAAGTCACATTCGACATTACAGACTTACTCCAACTTTAGGAATCAAAATCCGACCCCGATATCACAAAGTCCACTCCCGGTCAAACTTCTCATAAACCTTCGAATTTTTAACTTTCGCCAAATGACCCCGAAATGACCTATAGACCTTCAAATCCACTTTCGGATGTGCTCCCAATATCAGAATCACCGTACAAAGCTATTCCCAGACTCGAAATCCCAAACGAACATCGATAACATTGCAATACACCTCAACCCAATTTTTATGAAATTCTTCCTAAATGCCAACTTCAATAATAGGCTCTGAAACGCTCTCGGGTCATCCAAAACCCGATCCCGACATACGCTCAAGTCCAAAATCATCATACGAACCTATTGGAACCTTCCAATCCTGATTCCGAGGTCGTTGACACAAAAATCAAACCTTAGTCAGATTCTTCCAACTTAAAGTTTCTGAAATGAGAGTTTTCTTTTCAAATCAACTCCGAACTTCCCGAAATTCAATTTGACCACGCGCACAAATCATAATACCTTATGTGATACTACTCATGGGCTCATACTATCGAACGACGTGCTAGGGCTCAAAATGACTGATCGGGTCGTTACACAATCTGCCCCTCTAAACATGGATCCTGAGTCTGGTTCTCATGGAGAGAACAACAATATGGTACCTAGTAATGAGGTGCCCCATGTCAATCCCAACAAAGTTCTAGCTGCAGACTCAATCGACGCTAACTCACATGTGGCCATTAATGTGAATTTGCCTACCGATCCTGAGAACAGCCCCCGGGAGAGTCCGATCGGTAGCCCAAAATACACATAACGGTAAAGGAGATAGGATCAACTTGCGAGTGATCTTCAAAATGTTACAGGCTCAATAGGCAATGAAAGCCCAGCTACAGGGCTGAGCCCGAGCTGCCCCGGGAAATCGCTCGCAGAAACGAACCAGTCACGGAGAGGTCGAGTGATGTCGAACCCGGAGTAAACCCGATATCATAAAAATGATCGAGGAACTGACAAAACGGTTAGAATTAGGAGAAAAAAAATCGAAGCCAATGACAAAAAGGTGGAAACCTATAATTCCAGGGTCGACCAAATCCTAGGAACACCACCGATATTGAAGGGCTTGGATTCCACGAAGTTTGTTTAAAAACTTTTTCCTCCAAGTGCATCTCCGAAACCAATCCCGAAGAAAATTCGCATGCCCGAGATTCTTAAGTACAACGGAACGACCGACCCAAATGAGCATGTAACCTCCTACACGTTTCCCACCAAAGGGAACGACTTAGAGGATGATGAGATCGAGTCTGTGCTGCTGAAACTATTCGGGGAAACTTTGTCGAATGGAGCTATGATATGGTATCACAACTTACCCCCTAATTTTATTGACTATTTTGCTATGCTTGCAAACTCCTTCATGAAAGCACACGCCATGGCCATCAAGGTCGAGAGTAGAAAGTCAGACCTTTTCAGAGTGAAACAGAGAGATAATGAGATGCTCATGGAATTCGTGTCCCGATTTCAAATGGAACGAATAGACCTGCCTCCAGTCACGGTCGATTAGGCCGTTAAGGCCTTCACCCAAGGACTCAATACTCGAAACTTATTGGCTTCATAATAGTTGAAGCAAAATCTATTAGAGTATCCGGCTGTAACTCGGGCCGATGTACATAACTAGTATCAATCAAAAATTAGGGTCGAAGATGATCAGTTTGGGGCCCTTTCCGAGTCCGTTTATCCCGTCAGAATTATCGATAGACCCAAGAGATACATTGATCGTGAACCAAGATCAAATAGGAATCGGTATCAACCATACAATGGGGACCGAAGAGGCAATGAGTCTGGACAAAATCCTGTGAGAAGTGAAAGGAGAAGCGATCGATGTCAAAATAATCGGGGACTCATGAGCAAAAGCATTTCGATCGGCCCATCGGGCCTAAGGAAGCGCCACAATTATCAGAGTACAACTTAAACGTCGATGATGTTGTCATCGTATCATCCATCGAACGTATCAACAACACCAAGTGGCCTCGACCTCTACAGTCTAATCTAGCCCAAAGGGACCCTAACCTAATGTGTAAGTATCATGGCACTCACGGCCATAGAACGGAAGAGAGATGAAGTAGCCCAGTTATTCAACAACGAACATCTCCTAGAGTTCCTAAGTGATTGAGCCAAAAACCATTTCAGGAATAGGGACTCTAATAAGCAGATCGAGCAGGAAGAACCTTAGGGGCTAATGTTAAAGCGCACCAAAGTGTCCATCACTAGAAAAAAATAGACTCGAGATTAAGTGCTAGAAGGGACCTTATATTTCAACGACGAGGACGCTAAAGGTATCGTGCAGCCACACAACGATACACAGGTAATATATGTACTCATAAATAAATTCCGAGTTAAGCGTGTGTTAATTGATACAGGTAGCTCAGCCAATATCATCAAATCGAGAGTCGTAGAGCAGATGGGTCTACAAGGCCAAATTGTGCCTTCAGTCCAAATTCTAAACGGATTCAACGTGACATGTGAGACTACTAAAGGGGATATAACACTGCCGGCGAACATCGCCAGAACTATTCAGGAGGCAAAGTTCTATGTAATCGAAGAAGATATGAGATACAACGCTTTGTTCGGGAGGCCGTGGATTCACAACATGAGGGCAATGCCCTCGACACTGCACCAGGTGTTGAAATTCCCAATACCAAGAGGGACTAAAACAATTTACAGAGAACAACCAGCCGCAAAGGAGATATTCGCTATCGATGAGGTGGTCCCGATATCCGCACTTTCTACACCAAAGGATCCGAGTTCGGTCGCCAATAAAGGAACCAAATAGCAATCACCAACACCAGCCCCGACCGAATCAAAAAAGCCTGGGACGGATGAGGACAACGACTACGGAGTTTCCAACTCTTTCATAGTCCCCCACGATTCCGACACCACCAAATCAACGATTGAAGAACTGGAGCAAGTCATATTGATCGAGCACCTGCCCGATCGTAAGGTATACCTGGGCATTGGGTTAAATCCTGAGCTTAGGGAAAAAACTCGTTAAATTTCTTATGGCTAACATAGGTTGTTTCGCTTGGTCCTACCTCGACATGACAAGGATCCCGCCGGAGATAGCTACCCATAACATGAGCTTGGATCCGAAGTTCCACCCAGTCAAACAGAAAACGAGGCCTCAGTCCGAAGTGAAGCATGCATTCATCAAAGTCGAGGTATCTAAGCTCCTTAAAATAGGGTTCATCCGGGAGGTTAAATACCCGGATTGGTTAGCAAAAGTAATGGTAGTCCCTAAAAAAGGGAATAAATTAAGAATGTGTGTAAACTACAAAGACTTGAATAAGGTATGCCCCGAGGACTATTTCCCTCCGCCCAACATCGATCGCATGATCGATGCGATGGCCGGCCATAAGATCCTCAGATTTCTCGATTCGTACTCCGGGTACAACCAAATTCTAATGGACCTGGGCGACCTGGAAAAAATGTATTTCATCACTAAGTAAGACATCTACTGTTATAACATAATGCCATTCGGACTAAAAAATGTTGGTGCCACTTACCAACGCATAGTAAATCGAATGTTCGGAGAAAAAATAGGAAAATCAATGGAGGTTTACATTGACGATATGTTAGTTAAATCCCTGCGAGCAGAGGACCATTTGAAACATTAACAAGAAACCTTCAACATATTGAAGAAATACAATATGAAGTTGAACGCGAAGAAATGCGCATTCGGAGTCGAGTCCGGGAAATTTCTCGGATTCATGGTATCTAACCGGGGAATCGAGATCAATCTTGATAAAATCAAGGCCATAGAATACATTACCATGGTGGACAATGTCAAGGACGCTCAAAGGCTAACCGGGCGCATAGCCACGTTGAGTCGAGTCATTTCAAGGTCCTTTGACAAGAGCCATCGGTTCTTCTTTTTATTGAAGAAGAAGAATTATTTTTCATGGACACCGAAGTGTCAGCAAGCCTTGGTAGAACTCAAGCAGTACCTTTCGATCCCTCCTTTTCTTCATACTCTGAAAACGGATAAACAGTGGTGCCTATACTTGGTGGTATCCGAGATAGCGGTAAGTGGAGTCCTAGTTCGGGATGAAGAAGGTACGCAATTTCCTATCTACTATGTTAGCAGGACTCTAGGCGAGGCCGAAACAAGGTATCCTCACTTGGAAAAATTAGCGCTCGATTTGCTAAACGCCTCTAGGAAGTTAAATCTATATTTTCAATGCCATCCCATATGTGTCGTGAATACTTACCTATTAAGGAACATAATGCATAAGCCCGAGATCTTGGGATGATTGGCCAAATGGGCCGTGGAAATCAGTGGGTACGATATCGAATATAGACCCCGAACCGCCATCAAATCTCAAATTTTGGCAGACTTTGTGGCCTACTTCATGCGGACCCTGATACCAGAGGTCGAGAAGGAGTTGTTGCTGAACTCGGAGACCTTCTTCGGAATATAGATCCTTTTTACGGACGGTGCCTCGAACACAAAAGGGTCCGAACTTGGCATCGTGTTGAAGCCACCGACGGGTAATGTAGTTAGGCAATCTATTAGAACTGTAAAAAATTGACTAACAACGAGGCCGAGTATGAGGCCATGATTACAGGTCTCGAACTAGCTAAAAGTCTGGGGGCGAGGTGATTGAAGCTAAGTGTGATTCCCTCCTTGGGGTGAACTAAGTCAATGGAACGTTCAAAGTCAAAGAGGAACGAATGTGAAGGTACGTGGATAAACTACAAGTGACGCTACATCAGTTCAAGGAATGAACTTTACAACATGTACCCCAAGATCAAAACATCGAAGTCGGTGCCCTTGCCAACTTAGGATCGTCGGTTGATGGTGATGAATTCAACTCGAGAACGGTCGTACATCTCATGAAATCGGTAGTGGAAGAAGGCCACGCCGAGATAAACTAGACAAGCTTAACCTGGGACTGGAGAAACAAGTACATAGATTACTTGAAGACCGAAAAACTTCCCTCGGATCCTAAAGAATCAAGAGCTCTAAGCACGAAGGCGGCCACATTCAGCTTGTCCGAAAATAACAGCCTATACAGCAGAACGTTTGATGGCCCACTCGCCATATGTCTGGGACCGGGAGATATCAAGTATGTTTTGAGAGAAGTTCACAAAGGAGCTTGCGGGAATCATTCAGGTGCCGAAGCGATGTTTTCGTAAGATAATCAGAGTCGGATACGACTAGATCAACATGGAAAAAGATGCAAAGGAGTTCGTTTGAAAATGAGATGGATGTTAAAGTCATGCACTGATGATTCATCAGCCTGGGGAGCTTCTACATTCAGTCTTGTCACCCTGGCCATTCATGAAATGGAGAATGGACATTGTTGGCCTCCAGCCATGGGCACCCGGTAAGGCTCAATTCATATTATTTATGACTGACTATTTTTCTAAATGGGTGGAAGCCTAGGCATTTGAGAAAGTGTGGGAGACACAAGTTATTGAATTCATTTGGGACCATATAATATGTCGGTTCGGAATGCCGTCTGAGATCGTGTGCGACAATGGGAAGCAATTCTTCGTCAGTAAGGTGAATAAATTTTTCAAAGACCATAAGATCAAAAGGATCCTATCAATATCTATCACTCTAGTAGTAATGGGAAGGCGGAGTCCACGAACAAAACCATACTCCAAAATCTTAAGAAGAGGTTGACCGACGCTAAAGGAAAATGGAAGGAAATTTTGCCCGAAGTCCTGTGGGCATATCGAACGACCTCAAAATCTAGTACCGGGGCCACCCCATTCTCATTGATCTACATTGCTGAAGCTCTAATACTGGTCGAAGTGGGAGAACCGAGTCTCCGGTTCTGATACGCGACCGAAGAGTGAAACAACGAGGCTACGAACATGAGCCTGGAACTGTTGGACGAGAGGTGTGAGGCCGCCCTCGTCCGACTAGCCGCACAAAAACAACGGGTCGAAAGGTATTACAATCGGATAGCCAACCTTCGACACCTCCATATCGGGGACTTGGTGTTAAGAAAGGTAACACTAAACACCCAAAACCCGAACGAAGGCAAGCTGGGACCGAATTGGGAATGTCCATATAGATTTACCGAGATCACCGGCAAAGGATCATACAAACTTGAAGCATGGAACGGTGAGCGACTACCGAATAAATGGAATGTGACCCACTTAAAATGATATTACTGTAAAGGTATGACTCCATTCGTTTTTTTCTTTACCTATATTACGAATTGAACTAACGATTGCAGGCAACAGCCAAAGAATGATGCAGTTATTAGGCCCGAAAGCACGCGTTGTACTCTTTTTTCCTTGAACCGATTTTGTCCGAAATGGGTTTTCCAGGAAGGTGTTTAACTAGGCAACAGTAGATCGTGCTAACTTAGAATTAAAGTCCAGCTATGAACCGAAGTCAAGGGTCACATCAAAAGTATTCTCGCCCTCCCTATGATCGGCCTCGAATGGGGGTCGTCACCTTTGATAACGATTTCAGCAAGGAAGGAAACTTTGTGCTCGAACACTCTGGGCTTGGTGGATAGGATTTATTGTAAGGGCCAAACATTCAAATGAATTGTGCCCACATAGACCACTTAAGCCATAACACGAAGCTTGAACATATTTTCCATCTTGTATGTTGCGCACAAAAATGAAAGAAATTTTCTACCTGGCAGATACATATTTTGTCTCTTAAAAACTACTACATTTGGCTCCTTAAGGACATCCGGCCCAAGGGCCACTTCTATCCAGACCCTAGAGATCACCCCACTCGGGGACTGTCGTCCAGGTCAAATTTGGAGGGCTCCGACTGTCAAAGCCCGGTGGCACAAAAACCTATTAGGCGGTGCCCGAACTTTAAAGGCTACGACCACCCCTATTTGGGGATTGTCGTCCTAGGAAAGCCCGAATGGCTCAGGCATAGAAGCCCAGGGTAATAAGCCTATTGGGCAATACCCTAACTTAAAAGACTACAGTCATCCTAGAAACGGCTCGGAGATGTCCGAAACCCATAACTAAAGCATATGGCCTTCAAAATTTCCAAACTGATCCAAAGGCTACCCTCGTGTGATGACCCAAAAGGTCATCTTTAAATTTAATAATTATTTCTGTATTCTGAGACCTCAAACAGTACTATTCATCATTCCTCGACTTGTGTGCGCAGTCTGTATAATTGTCCAGAAAGTTTTTATGTGAAAAATTGATTAAAATATGAAATAGAGCCTTAAATCTCAATTAAGTTGACTTTGGTCAAACTTTTTAGCAAATGGACCCGGATCAGTACTTAATAGTTCCACTAGATCCGTCTCGTGACTTGGGACTTGGGCGTATGCCCGAAATTTAATTTGGAGGTCCCTAGCTCAAGTTATGGCCATTTAACGGAAACTAAAAATTTAAAGGCTAAAGATTTCTAAAGTTTGACCATGGATTTGACTTTTTGATATCGGGGTCGGAATCCAATTCATGAAATTGGAATAGCTCTGTTATGTCATTTATGACTTGTGTGCCAAATATGAAGTCATTCCGGATTCATTTAACATGTTTCGGCACAAGTTTTGTATGTTGAAAAGTTTGAAACTCAAATGTTCGAATCGAGGTGTGAATTATAATTTCAAAATTATTTTATGTGATTTGAACCCCCGAGTAAGTCCGTGTTATGTTACGGGACTGGTTGGTATGATTGGACGACGTCCCGAGTAGTTCGGGTGAGTTTCGGATCATTTTTGCAAAAACTGCGTTCTGGTTCTGGTGCATCGCACTTGCGAAGCTTGGAGCGCTGGTGCGAACCCGCTTCTGCATGGAATTTGTCGCTTCTGCGACTTGAGCACCAGAATGAAACTCCACTTCTCCGTAGTAATGTTGTGCAAATGCGCATTCGCTTCTACAAAGGGAGGACCGCTTCTACGGTCATTTCGCCGCTTCTGCGATGTCGCAGGTGCAGCCACTCGCCTGGCAAATTGGCTTCGCAAATGCGGCCCTTGTCTCACAAATGCGAGGCCACAGATGCGACATTTTTGCTCGCAGATGCGAGACTGGGCAGAGCCTTAAGGGGTCAAAAATGGCCATTTTTCTTCATTTCGTTTGGGTTTTAAAACCTCGGTTTTGGGGCGATTTGAAGGAGTTTTTCACGATTTTGAATTGGGTAAGTGTTCTATAAACAAAAGTGATTATATTTCATAAATTCATGTCTATATTCATCCTTTATTTCGGATTTAGATGGAAGAAATTGGATTTTTTGTAAAACTTTCCAAAAATAAAAATTTAAGATTTGAAGGTTCATTTGACATCGGAATTTGATAATTTTTGTATGGTTGGACTCGACTCGGAACAGGTGTTCGGATTTTGTAAGTTTTTCCGAGATTCGAGACGTGGGCCCCACTGATGAGTTTTGAGATAAATTTTGGATTTTAATCCGGAAAATTAGTAAATTCATATGGAATTAATTCCTACGATTTGTATTGAATATATTGAATTGTTTATGACTAGATTTGAGGATTTTGGACATGAATTCGCGAGTCAAAGATTTATTGGATTCTTGAATTGGGTTGCAAAGCGAGGTAAGTGTCGTGGTTAACCTTGACTTGAAGGAGTAGGACTTATTTGTCTATTTGCTACGCGATTTAATGTGCGGGTACAACGTATATGTGAGGTGACGAGTACTAATGTGTTGTGGCTAATTCAAAGCATGCGGGTGGAATTTGTTTATCGAGAATAATTGCCTATTTAATCAAGATTTTCTGTTTAAGTTTATTATTGATTATTTGATCATTATTCATGAAATTATTATTCATTTAAATATTGTTGAATATTTTGAAAAGTAAAGTGGGTATTCTGGTATTGAATTTGTTGATAAGTGTATATTCCTGCATTGAAATACCCTTATGAATTTATATTATTATTTTCATGGTAAGAAAAAGTATAAAAGCATGAAGGGTAATGTCGTGTCATTTCTATCATTTATACTATCATTGCCATGGTGAGAAAGAGCATAAAAGCACGAAGGGTGTTGCTGTGCCATTTTTGAGTGTAAAAGCACGAAGGGTGATGCCGTGTCATTTTCAAAGAGTGTAAACCCACGAAGGGTGATGTCGTGCCAAAAGAGAGTTAAAGCACGAAGGGTGATGTCGTGCCAATTATTATTATTTATTTATCAGTTTATGGGAGGAATGAGAGTAAAAGCATGAAGGGTGGTGTCGTTTCATTTTTATATTATCAGCTGCTCATTTTAATATTGATGAATTAATTGGCTGCTACGTGACACCTCTCCTGCTGAAATTCTTTATCATTCCCCTTCGCATGTTCCCTTCCAAATTTATAAATTGTTATTTATTGTGTTATTGTTGTTTCGTATTTTATATACTTGTACAAGTCATTTACATACGTATCTTGTCATAGCCTCTTCACTACTTTATCGAGGTTAGGCTCGACACTTAAGGAGTACATAGAAACGGTTGCACTCATACTATACTCTGCACTTCTTGTGCAGATTTTGGAGTTGGTCCCAACGACATACCATAGACTTGCTCGAATTCAACTACCCAGAGGAGACTTGATGTATAACTGCACATCGTCCATAGTTTTAAGTCCCCTTCTATCTTATCTTAGTTGTGTATTATCTTTCAAACAGCTTGAATTTTATTCAGATCTTTATTTGTATTATCTTAGTAGCTCGTGTACTTGTGACACCAGATTCGAGGATGTATTGTGATGATTCGGTAGTTATGGTCTTCCGCACTTTATTCCAGTAATTGAATTCTATTTAATTTAATTTGCTTAAAAATGATTAAGATTATTTTAACGTTGGCTTGTCTAGCAAGTGAAATATTAGACACTATCACGGTCTTGAAGGTGGAAATTTCGGGTCGTGACACCTCAGCAAAATTATAATCGAAAAACTTCTAAGTAAGCACTTTGGGGAAAGCTTCCGGTCATACCAATCCCCCATGAGTTATAAACAAAATCACATAGAGAACAAACTTTGTTCGAACCTCCGAACAGACCTTATTACGACGTGCTAAGGCATTTGAAATCTTTGCAATCGTAAAGAAAAAGCCAAAAGAAACAAACTTGAAAATTGCCAAAGGGAAAAAAGAAAAGCCTTGTATATATAAAAAAGATCTTTACAAAGGCCAAACAGACTCAACAAAACATACAAAAATACAAAAACAAAGAAAAATCTACAAGGTGCCTAAGCCTTATCTTCGCGGGAGCCCATCTCGTCTCCGGGACCATCAGGGTCTTCTCCGCCCTCGGAGCCTTCCTTGTCCTCGGGATATGCCAACATTTGTCCTCGACCTCGAGCCTCATAACATTTTCAATCTCGACAGTTAAGTCAAAACCCCTGGCATGAATTTCCTCGAGAGCCTCCCTTTGGGACTGCCACTTCACTTATTCAACAATGCCATTCAGGCGGTCCTCGGCTGCCTCAGCGTCAGCTTTGTATTGGGACACCATCTCCTCAGCATCGTCCCAGGCTATTTCTGCCACTGACTTGGCTGCTTTAAACTCATTGACAAGGGTATCCCGTTTGACAGCGACCGAGCCCAGTTGAGATTGGAGGTCTTCGATTTTTTGGGACAGGGCCTCGACTTTCTCCCTCGTCGCTCGAAGTTGGGCCTCTGCCAAGGCAAACTACTCCTAGGAAGTCTCCTTTTCTGAAACCAGTCGGTCCATTTGCCCTTCCACTCTTTGGCCATGGCCTTGACCTCATCCATCTCGACTTGGAGTTGGTCGACCCGATCAATCTTCTGCTGGACCTACGGGTTTTGACCGTTAGTCACCATGTCTAACTCGTCATCACTAACTTCAAAGATCTTTACCTATTCCACCAGTTTGGCATGTTCTTTCTGAGCCACGTCCAACTCGGCTCGAAGGTTCTTGACTTTTCCTTCTCGTTGCTCGCTGAGAAGCTTATACATGGTCCTCTTCTCAACAAACACTTTGACTTCGACCTCGAGTTGGCTAAGCTCACATTGGTACCAGAGAAAGGTTTCATGATGAAGTACTGAGTCCTGCAAATTAAGTAGAGGAAAAGGGAATTAGACTCGCCAAAAACTGAACCCTAAGATAAAAGAGTGTGATAACACCTTACCGGGTTCAACACCTGTTGTGCTTCATTGAAAAAGCATGGCACGTCTACTTCGATCATTTTTGCCTGGTCTTCTTCGATTACCAGGCATCGGAGGTTACTATCTATCCCTACAGGGGAGGAAATAACCCGGGCATCCTACAGAACGGTAATAACAACAGATCGCTTTCAACCAGGATCCGTGCTCGGAGCGGGGAACCGATTGATCAAAGAAGCCTCGAAGGGGACCTTCCGCTCCATGGACCCTGGATCGGTCCTTCATCGCTCAGTCTTTGTCAAACATAGATTTCGTGAACGAAGGCGATCCTGACATTTCTATGACACCATGTATCACACCTCCTTTTCTACCCTACAAAAGATATGTGTTATGGATTTTTGTGGGTTAAAAGTTTTTCCAATTAAAGTGACATTTTTGAAGTAGGGATTATTTCATTATTCAGAGTCGCCACTTGGAATTTGATTTTTATGTGTTCCAAGTCATCTTTTATTTGATTCCCTATTGAAACGAAGATTTGACACTTTTATTATTGGTCTACGACAACAAAGTTCGGGTAAGATTCTATTGACTGGGGAGAAGGTGTAAGGCATTCCCCGAGTCCCGTGATTCTAGCACTATAGCTTTATTGACTACAACTTGGCTTGAATTAATTTTGGATAAGCTATAATTTATTGGTTTTTATATTTTATCTATCCGCTTTTAATTATTAAAATATAAAATTATCTTTTAAACGAATCACGTGTGTAAATCCATTTTTTTATTGTGCCAAAATCATGTCACGCGTACGTTTACACAATTAATATCATTTTATTATAACTAAAGATGCACGAACACATACTTAGGTTTTAATTTTGAAAATCACAATTATGCCACGCGAAAGTACACATAATCGCGATAAACTAACTAAAAGCACGCTCAAAGCACTCTATCGGTGCTCATTGTTCTTCCTAAACTTTGAGATTATTGTAAGGTCATGAATTATGGAAATCATTGTACAAATGTGTATCACTTAGCTATGATTGTAGTTAAGAAGATTATCTATATTGCAGGTGTTAACACCTAATTTTTGACAGTGCTTAAATTTTTCTCCACTCATCTCCCAAATACTTAACTTCTCACTACCCCCACTCACTTTCCTACTCATTCCTCTACTCATGTCCCCCACTCCTTGTCCCCCACTCATGTTCCCCGCTCTTTTTCCCCCATTCACCTCCCTCACTTACAAAAACGCACCATCTCCACAATGCCATTAGAAAAAAAGAGAGAGAACAGACCTTCCCCTTAATCGATTGTCTGATTATTGGATAGATTGTCTTAGTAATTATGTTGAGTTTAATTGTTTGGAGTGAACAAGAAAATCTATTATTAATTAAGCAAATCGTTGATTAACAAAAGTAAGAGGGTATTTTTCATCTCACTGGATTGACCTTTCTTTGAGCTTAAACTAAATTAATAAAATATAAAAACTAATCATAAAAATATATAAAATACGTTAAAAGTTCAAGAAAATTTAAAAACTCACAAAATTGGGTAATTTGTTCGCCAAGGCTTTCAAAATTGGGGAGATGATCGAAAATGGTTTAAAAACGGGCCGAATCTTGAGTCATGATGCCTTTAAGGCCAGATCAACGGCCGTTATGAATGGATCGGGGGTTCGTTAAATAGAAACTGGAGAGAAGGTGGAGCCATGATGGCTTCAAGCTCGAAGGGGGCCCACATAGCGCTCAACCAATCATATATGCTTCCTAAGGCCCCACAACACTATTATCCCCATCAAGATGTTGCTTATGTTGTGGCACCGCCTCCCTATGCGATGATGAACGCGCAAGCTTACACGAGGCCACAACATTATACACAAAACCGAGCTCCACTTCCTAGAAATGCCCATCCCTACCAAGTTCTGTATAATCCCCAACCAAATGTTGCCCAATACAATCCTCACCCAAGTGAGCCCCTAAGAATTAATCAATTCACCCCTATTGGTGAATCATACTCGAGCTTATTTCAAAAGCTAAACAGGTTAGGTTTGCTGCAGCTAGTACCCCCGAACCGGCCAAACCCCAAGTCCCCCTTGCACCGGACTGATTCTAGATGTGAATACCACTCTGGAGTTGTGGGACACGATACTGAAGACTGTTAGGCTCTTAAAAGAGCAACGGAAGACCTCATCGAGATCCAGGCAATAGTGCTTAGGGATGAAGAGGACCCTAATATGATGAATAATCCTCTGTCTACTCGCACTATGGGCCAGTAGTCAGAATCATTTGTGAAGATAAGGAATTTGATCCGGCATAGAGGGCCATTGCAGGCATTGTTTTAAACACAAGAAAAGCCAAAAAACAATCGCCAAGCCTGAAAGTTCCCCATCAGATGGGATTCTCGGTAGCCAGACTTGTTATTCTTTCTGTGTCCGGATTATATCATGGTTGATCCGGATGTTTTACTTTATTGTCTTAGTTTCCGATGTAAACCCTTCTATCTTTAAAATTCAAAAAACAAATCAATTCAAATTAATATTTCATCGTCCGGGAATGTCTCGTTTCTTAATCTTGTCACTTTTCTTATTCTCTTTTCAGTTATGTTAAATGCAGATTTCAATAACATGACATGTTTGCGGACTTCATGCCCATATTCTAAAACGCTGTCAGACTTCGAAATAATGAATCAAGAATGCAGAATGCAATGAAGATAAGATTAAGGAAATAAAATAAACAATCAGAATAGTATGAGAATAAGCCTAAGCCAAGCCCGATTGAAACCTGCAGAAGTTCAAATTCCCTCTCTTCGAGTCATTGTCGAAGCCGAGATTGAGGATGAAAAATAGGTCAAGACCCGATTGGAACAACTAACTTTGATAGATGAAAAGAAATTGGCTGCAGTTTGTCACGGGCAGTTGTACCAATAAAGAATGGCTCGTGCCTACAACAAGAAAGTGCGACCCAAGAAATTTAAAGTGGGACAACTCGTTCTGAGACGCATGCTCCCACATCATGAAGAAGCTAAAGGAGAATTGGAAAGATCCATATATTTTAACAAGAGTGTTTGCCAAAGGGAGCAGTGTATTTGGGAGATTTTGAAGGATATATCCCCGAGACAACTGTCAATGCAGATACAGTCAAAAGGTGCTTCGTTTGACCCTCTATGTAGCATTAATTTTCTCTGATTGAGATGACGAAGGCTTTCATTCTCGCTATCCAAACATCATTAACCCTTTTGCTAACCCTTTTGATTCGGTTACCTTCTTTTGATTACCCACTTTGGAACCTGGAAGTGTTATTGGAAAAAAAACAAAGAAAGAAAAAAAAGGCAAAAAGAAAATGAAATGAAAAATGAAAAAAAAAAGAAGAAAAAGAAAACAAAACAAAAATCCAAACAAGTTCATGTTACTTGAACTACGTCGACTTGATTCCGAAAGGATACGTAGGCAGCCTCTCTCTAGAGTCCAATCATACTAAAACGAAAATCCACATTCCCACAAAAAGTTGAAACTGGGGCAGATATTACAATGGTTCGGCGAAGGTCTCGCTTGAAAGGTTCCAAAGTTGTAATTCAATCTAAATCCTTTTTACCCAAATCCTTTTCAAGTCTTTCCGATCAATCAATGAGGATGTTCAAAATTAGAGGATACAGTTACTTGGATCTGGTGCAACCAAAATGAGAGAAATAAAATAAGATATTCTTATTGGTGAAAACCACCATGGCACCATAAAACGATGGTGAGTAAAGAAACTAAAATGAGAGAGTCTTTTAGTGAAAACTCGCAAAGAGCACTATAAGGCGATGGTGAGAAAAGAGAGGTGGCTGGTGAAAACCCACAAGGGGCGCTACTAATCGAAAAGAGGATCCCCATAGCCATTGGCATCGACACAGTCCTGGTCAAGGTTTCTCGGTTTCGAGGCAAAAGTTGTGATAAATTTCTGAGAGTCGGACGGTTTACCAAAATCAGGCATCCAGTCCAAAAGGCATGTCATGTTCATGGAAGTCCGCATGTACTCCAGATAAATCCTTATTTTCTTTCCCCGAAAGGGATCTCTCTTATATAAATTCACTAGCCATTCCATTATTTGTTGTTCTTTGAATCCCTTTAGGTCTAACTCTGTTCCAAAACTAAGGCAAAGAAGGGATGGAAAGACTGATTTACAGGGCTTTTGTTTGATACAAGCTAATATTCAAGAGACGCCCAGCCTCGGCAGGGGCAACAAGTTAACCCCGACTGGACTTTGAAGCCGATGCTTTGAAATCAAAAACTCTCGAAAGGAGGAAATCTCTATTCTCTTTTATTTTCAGCATGCATCACTATTATAGATTATTTTCATAGCTTAACCTAGGTAGAACCTTTTCGCCTAGGGGAATCCAACTCATAGTTCTGGGTAGAAGTACTCTTCGCTCAGGCTGTTATTCGTAG
Organism: Nicotiana otophora; assembly: GCA_000715115.1. Taxonomy (NCBI): domain Eukaryota; kingdom Viridiplantae; phylum Streptophyta; class Magnoliopsida; order Solanales; family Solanaceae; genus Nicotiana; species Nicotiana otophora. Next base: position 34,211 of record AWOL01S0010868.1, on the reverse strand, counting down.
CTTAACCCAGGTAGAACCTTTTCGCCTAAGGGGATCCAGCTCATAGTTCCGGGTAGAAGTACTCTTCACCCAGGGTTGTTTTACGTAGCTTAACCCAGGTAGAACATTTTTACCTAGGGGAATCCAGCTCATAGTTCCGAGTAGAGGTACTTTTCGCTCAGGATGTTTTACGTAGCTTAATCCAGGTAGAACCTTTTCGCCTAGGGGGATCCAACTCATAGTTCTGGGTAGAAGTACTCTTCGCTCAGGATGTTTTACGCATCTTAACCCAGGTAGAATCTTTTCGCCTTGGTTAAGTTGGGTTAAGCTACGTAAAACATCCTGAGCAAAGAGTACTTCTACCCGAAACTATGAGCTAGATCCCCGTAGGCGAAAAAGTTCTACCTGGGTTAAGCTACGTAAAACATCCTGAGCAAAGAGTACTTCTACCCGAAACTATGAGCTAGATCCCCGTAGGCGAAAAAGTTCTACCTGGGTTAAGCTACGTAAAACATCCTGAGCAAAGAGTACTTCTACCCGAAACTATGAGCTAGATCCCCGTAGGCGAAAAAGTTCTACCTGGGTTAAGCTACGTAAAACATCCTGAGCAAAGAGTACTTCTACCCGAAACTATGAGCTAGATCCCCGTAGGCGAAAAAGTTCTACCTGGGTTAAGCTACGTAAAACATCCTGAGCAAAGAGTACTTCTACCCGAAACTATGAGCTAGATCCCCGTAGGCGAAAAAGTTCTACCTGGGTTAAGCTACGTAAAACATCCTGAGCAAAGAGTACTTCTACCCAGAACTATGAGTTGGATCCCCCTAGGCAAAAAGGTTCTACCTGAGTTAAGCTTTGTAAATCATCCTGAGCGAAGAGTAATTCTACTTGGAACTATGAGCTGGATCCCTCTAGACGAACCGGTTCTACCTGGGTTAAGATACGAAAAACAACCTGAGCGAAGAGTACTTCTACCCGGAACTATGAGTTGGATCCCCCTAGGTAAAAAAGTTCTAGCTCGGTTAAGCTACGAAAAATAACTTGAGGGAAGAGTACTTCTACCCGGAACTATGAGTTGGATCCCCCTAGGCGAAAAGGATCTACCTTAGTTAAGCTACGTAAAATATCCTGAGCGAAAAGTACTTCTATCCGGAATTATGAGCTGGATCTCCCTAGGCAAAAAGGTTCTACCTGGGTTAAGCTACGTAAAACATCCTGAGCGAAGAGTACTTCTACCCAGAACTATGAGCTGGATCCCCCTAGGCGAAAAGGTTCTACGTGGGTTAAGCTACGTAAAACATCCTGAGCGAAAAGTACTTCTAACCGGAGCTATGAGCTGGATCCCCATAGGCAAAAAGGTTCTACCTGGGTTAAGCTACGTAAAACATCCTGAGCGAAGAGTACTTCTACCCAGAACTATGAGCTAGATACCCCTAGGTGAAACGGTTCTACCTGAGTTAAGCTACATAAAACAACCTGAGCGAAGAGTACTTCTACTCGGTACTATGAGCTGGATCCCCCTAGGTGAAAAGGTTCTACCTGGGTTAAGCTATGAAAAATAACCTGAGCAAAGAGTACTTCTACCCGGAACTATGAGCTAGATCCTCCTAGGCGAAAAGGTTCTACCTGGGTTAAGCTACGAAAAACAACCTGAGCGAAGAGCACTTCTACCCGGAACTATGAGCTGGATCCCCCTAGGAGAAAAGGTTCTACCTGGATTAAACTACAAAAAACAACCTGAGCAAAGAGTACTTCTACCCGGAACTATGAGCTGGACCCCCTAGGCGAAAAGATTCTACTTGGGTTAAGCTACGAAAAAAAAAGCCTGGGCGAAGACTACTTCTACCCAGAACTATGAACTAGATCCCCCTAGGCAAAAAAGGTTCTACCTGGGTTAAGCTACGTAAAATAACCTGAGCGAAGAGTACTTCTACTCTGAATTATGAGATGGATCCCCTTAGGCAAAAAAGTTCTACCTGGGTTAAGCTACGAAAAAAACCCTAGGCGAAGAGTACTTCTACCCGGAAATATGAGCAAGATCCTTATAGGCGAAAAGGGTTCTAACTGGGTTAAGCTACATAAAACAACCTGAGCGAAAAGTACTTCTACTCGGAACTATGAGCTGGATCCCCCTAGGCGAAAAGGTTTTACTTGGGTTGTGCTATGAAAATGATCTGTATGAACAATAGTGATGAATGCTTAAAATAAAAGAAAATGGAGATTTTGTTGAAACCTACCTTTGGTGACATTCGTCCTTTAAGAATTGCCATTCTGCACTGCTTTGTTCTTGATTTTTGATCCCAGAGAGCCTTTCACTTTCCAAACTTTTACATGGCAGTTGGTCGCGTGGGACTTAACCTTTTCAACTTTATTTTGCCTTTGTGGTATTTCACTTTCGACTTCTTTCCTCCAAAACTTTCAATTTGATAGAATTGCGGAACCTTTGGCTTTTCAAACTTTGCCAAAACGATTAGCCACTTGGGACTTAACATTTTCGACTTCATTTTTCCCCTATAGGCATTTACAATTTGATTTTCTCCTATCGAGAGTTTTTGATTTCAAAGCATCAACCACCATGGCCAATTGGGGTTGACTTGATGCCCCTGCTGAGGTTAGGCGCCTTTTCAATGTATCCGTCCGCTTCAAACGAGAGCCTTGTAATAGGTCTTACCATCCTTTCTTTGCCATTATTTTTGACATGAAGTTATACTAAAAGGGATTCAAAGAAAATAACAATGGAATGGAGAATGAGTTTAAACAAAAGGTGTCCCTTTCGGGGAATAAGAATTAAAGGACTTATCTGGGAGTACATACGGACTTCAATGAACATGACATGCCTTTTGAACTAGATACCTGATCGGTGTAAATCGTCTGACTCTCAGCAATTCAACACAACTTTTGTCTACAAATCGAGAAACCTTGCCCAAGACTGTGTCGATGCCAATGGCTATGAAGATCCTCTTTTCGATCAGTAGTGCTCTTTGCGGATTTTCACTAGCTGACCTATCTCATTTTTCTTCTCACCATCGCCTTATAGTGCCCTTTGCGATTTTCACTAAAAAGACTCTTATTTTTATTTTCTCTGCTCGGCATCGCCCTACGATGGCCGTGAGGGTTTTCACCAATAAGACTCTCTTATTTTATTTCTATCATTTGGTTGTATCAAATCCAAGTAATTGTATCCTCAAATTCTTGAACATTCTCGTGGATTGATCGGAAGGACTTGAAAAGGCTTTGGGTAAAAAGGATTTGGATTGAATTACAACTCTGGAACCTTTAAGGCGAAACCATTGCTGAACCATTGTAACATATGCCCCAGTTTCAGTTTTCTTCTGTTTTGTTTTGTTTTACCTTTTTTGTTTTTTACATTTTCATTCATTCTTTTTTCTCAATAATAACTTCCAAGTTCCAAAGAGGGTAATCAAATAAAAGGGAACCGGCTCAAAGGGTTTGCAAAAGGTTGATAATACTTGGATAGTGAGAAAGAAAGCCTTATTCATCCCAACCGGAGAACATTAATGTTATATAGAGGATCAAACAAAGTACATTTTGACTGTACCTGCATTGACAGTTGTTTCAAGGACATTTCCTTCGATGTTTCCCAAGTACAACACTCTTTTTTGGCAGTACTCTCATTACAATGTATGGACCTTTTGACATTTTCGATTCTTTATTTTATTTCCTTAAAATTATCTTCATTACATTCTGATTTTTGATTCATTATTTCAAAGTCTAACAGCATTTTAGGAACTGGGCCTGAGGTCCGCAGGCATGTCATGTCATTAAAATTTGCATTTAACAGAACTGAAAAGAGAATAAGAAAAATGACAATATTAGGAAAAGAGACATTCCTAGACAATGAAATATTAATTTCATTGGATTTTTTAAATTTTAAAGATAGAAGGGTTTACATCGAAAAGTAAGACAATAAAGTTAAACGTCCGGATCACACCCTGAAATAATCCGAACGCGGAAAAGATAGCAAGACCGGCTACTAAGACTCTTGTCTGATAGGGAACTTTCAGGTTTGGTGATCGTTTTTTGGATTTTCTTTTGTCTCGGCAATGGCTGCAATGGCCTTCAGTGCCGGATCAAATTCCTCATTTTCATAAATCATTCCGACTATTGGCCCAGTGTTATGGATTGTTTGTCACATCATGAGCCTCCTCGTCCTAAAGAACTATTGCCTTGACCTCGATGAGGTCTTCCACTACTCTTTTGAGAGTCCAACAATATTCAGTATCATATCCCACTACTCTAGAGTGGTATTCACATCTAGCATCAGCTCGGTGCGAGGGGGACTCGGGGTTTGGCCGGTTCGGGGCCACTGGCTATAGCAGACCTAGCCCGACTAGCTTTTAGAACAAGATAGAGTACGATTCATCAATGGGGGTGAACTGATTCCTTCTGAGGGCTCTCTTAGGCGAGGATTGTATTCGGGAACATTTAGTTGGGGATTATATGGAGCTTGGTTGAGACATGCATTTTTGGGAGGGGGAGCTCGATTTTGTGTATAATATTGTGGCCGCGTGTAAGATTACGTGTTCATCACCGCATAGGGATGCGGTGCCACGACATAAGGAGCATCTTGATGGGATAATAGTGTTGTGGGACCTCACGAAGCATATATGATTGGTTGAATGTCATGCAGGCCCCCTCGAGCTGGAAGTCATCATGGCTCTCTCTTCTCTCCCGTTTCTGTTCATCAAACCCCCAGAACTATTCTGAACAGCCTGTGATGCGGCCTTACAAGCAGCTTGACTCAAGATTCGATCCGTTTTCAAACCATTTTCGACCATCTCTCTAATTGTGATAGCCTCAGCGAATGGTCTACTCATAGCGGACATCATGTTTTGGACATAATCAAGCTCTTGAGCCTCTAGAAAAATAGTGATCAACTCATGATTATCCATGGGTGGCTTAACTCTAGCCGCTTGCTCCCTCCACTTGATGGCATACTCCCTAAAGTTTTCTATTGTATTTTTCTTCATATTGGACAGGGAATTGCGATCTGGTGCAATATCAATGTTGTACTGAAATTGTTTGATGAAGACCTGGGCCATATCGTCCCAGACATGCCAGTGAGAGATATCTTGGATAATGAACCATTCAAAGGCTACCCCCACAAAACTTTTCCCAAAATAAGCCATCAACAATTCTTCCTTTCCACCCGCACCCCTCAGTTGGTTGCAATACCTTTTCAAGTGGGCGATAGGGTCGTCGTGTCCATCATACTTCTCAAATTTTGGGGTCTTGAACCCTGGTGGCAAATGGATGTGAGGGAACATGCATAGATCACTTAACGAAACACTTTTGTGACCACCTAGTCCTTGTATGTTCTTCATGTTTTATTCAAGACTTTTTCATTTCCTTGGCCATCTCATCCGGCTTACCTGTCTTGGCAGGCATTTCATTTTTTACTGGTGACTCGTACTGAGGAATCTGATTGTATGGAGCTGAGACCCTGAAAGCCATATTTGGAGAGTTGTATTGGCCATCATAAGCCTGAGGTGGTGGCTCGTTATTTGGCCTCATCACATGAGGTGGTGGCGGGATTGTATATATCAGTGCGCCAGACACGACGAGAGGGGTATTCCTGACCGATGCGACTGGAGGTCGCATATTAGAGGTACCAAGGGTAGCATGGAGGTTGTAGTTTAGCACATACCCTGGTTGAAGAATATGAATGCTCACTGCATGGAGCGGTGGTTGAGTATCCCGGGGTACGGTGGAAGTTCCCTCTGAGGGACCCTGGGGTGGAGGCTGACCGGAAACCCAAGCTTGATATACATCAGACAGTTGTTGTCTCAATTTTCTTATTTCCTCTGACTCTTGCTCAACTGACGGACCCTGGGGATTGTCACTGACCAACTCGATTTCATCATTGTTATTCATTACTACCGTTCCCTTTAATCTGGCGAAGTAATGATGTCTTGCCAGTTTTACCACAAACCAACCACCTTAAGCTTATTACTTTATAAGAGACAACAAACGTGTTAGGGTTAAGCATATTATAGATATGAATCACACGTAATATGCCATGCTCCTATCATTATCATTATTTCTAACATGCTTTTGGAGGCTTCATGTTTCATTCCGGCTTATCAGGTTGCTTCTTATTGACGCTCTTACTTTTGTTTCTTTTTTTTCACTCACGCCTCATTTTTATCTTGGAATCATTGAAAAATATTTTGATCGAAATTTTTGTGGGTTGCCTACATATCATATCGCCGCATGAATCAAATCATTACGTAGTTCACGGTATACCGAGAACAAAGTACATAATCTAGCTCTTTTTTTTCTTTAGGAATATTTGAAAAGAAGACTTCTTAAACGAGAAAGAAAATATATATTTTTTCGGATTTTGATTGAGATTTTTTTATTTTAATTTTTGGGAGAAAGACTTCTAAAGAAGGAAAAGACATATTTTTGGATTTTGATTTGATTTTTTTTTTCTAATGAAAGACTTCTAAAAAGAAAGAAAATATTTTTTGATTTTGATTTATTTTTTTGGTGAAATTTCGAAAGAAAGCCTTCTAAAGAAAAAGAAAATACTTTTGAATTTTTGGTTTTGATTTTTGATTTTTGATTTTTGATTTTGTTTTTGAATAAAAGAGTTCTAAAAGAAAGAAAAAAAATTTGGAATTAATTTTTAAATTATTTTTGGATTTTCTAATAAAGGAAAAATATTTTTGGATTTTTTTAAAAAAATTGGGGGCCGGAACCGATGAGGTTTGCCTACGTATCTCACATCCGATGAGAATCAGACCCGCGTAGTTCGGTTAAAATCGACTATGTTCTCTTTTGATTTATGAAAATTAATTCTTAAAATCATAGTACTAGACCACATCGTCCCCTTATTTTATTTTTATTTGTTAATTTATTTCTTTTAACGGACATTTGTACAAAAATCAGAGAATTTCTCTCTTGTTCATTCAACTATTCTATCCTAAAGCCTGTCAACATGCAAGCCTCCAAATTAATGCAACAGATAGCACATAAAATGAACATATTGGTCTCAATAAGGTAGCTGTCCTAAAATAAAACCCGGCCCCTGTGCCGAATGTTGCTAAGTCAAATGCACATGATGCAAATAAAGCGAACCTACTAGGGATATCCGGCATGAGGTTTGTTCTTCTAGGTTTAAAAATTCTAAAGGAGATGGTATCTAGACCTGGCTTACCCGGGCGGACAACCCAAGCCAAGGAGCGTCAAGCGCCACCAGCAGTAGAACAACACTGGCTAGCTAACGGCTCTCCCGCCTAAGCATGTGTGACTAAATCCTTTACCAGAAGCTGGTAGGCTAACTGGCTTTATCTCAAGACAGAAATTTTGTGATGCTGGTAGGCAAACATAGCATAACTAACTATCAGAAGACTCAGAGGGGTGCGAGAGAGAATACAACTTATATGTACAGTTCAACAATATGAAAGCGGTAAAAAGTGGACAAATAGCACATTAGGCCCAAATAAATCACAATATATACGAAAATTAATAAAGCCAAATAAAGTCAACGTACAAGCTCAAATTCTTGAGAGTCCCCAGCGGAGTCGCCAGAGCTGTCACACCTCCTTTTCTACCACACAAAAGATATATGTTATGGATTGCTGTAAGTTAAATAGTTTTTCCAATTCAAGTGACATTTTTGAAGTAGGGATTATTTTATTATTCAGAGTCGCCACTTGGAATTTGATTTTTGGGTGTTCCAAGTCACCTTTTATTTGAATCCATATTCAAAGGAATATTTGACTATTTTATTATTGGTCTACGAAAATAAAGTTCGGGTAAGAAATTCTGTTGACCAGGGAGAAGGTGTAAGGCATTCCTCGAGTCCCGTGATTTTAGCACGGTCGCTTTATTGACTACAACTTGGCTTGAATTAATTTTGGATAAGTTGTGATTTATTGATTTTCATATTTTATCTATCCACTTTTAATTATTAAAATATGGAATTATCTTTGAAACGAATCACGTGTGTGAATCTGTTTTTTTATTGTGCCAAAATTATGTCACGCGTACGTGTACACAATTAATACCATTATATTATATTAAGATTGTTTTGGCCAAAGATGCGCGGACACATACTTCAGTTTTAATTTTGGAAATCACAATTATATCACGTGAACGTATACATAATCACGATAAACTAACTAAAAGCATTCTTAAAGCACTCTATCGGTGCTCATTATTCTTCCTAAACTTAGAGATTATTATAAGATCATGAATTATGAAAAACATTGTAGAAATGTGTATCACTTAGCTATGATTGCAGTTAAGAAGATTATCTACATTGCAGGTCGTTGACGGGCTAGTGATTGAACATAATCAAGATTACTTCAAGTCCAATTATAAAACAAGAATTCAATATCACATGGCCTCGTGGCTTAACCACTGATCAAACGGCCTATTAATAGAACAACTCAGAACAAAAAATCAACACAACCAAACTTATAAAATTCACGTCATATTTCTAACAAATCATGAAACTAAACAAAACCTTATAACAAATGAATTTCACCATAAAAACACCAAAAAACAAGCATGCTAACAAATGGCTAAATGTATTCTAATGCCAACAAGCACAAAATCAGCTTTTACGTAAACCCACTTATGAGACATGAAATGAACATTCACATAGATATAAAAACTTAATGAAATACTTATTCAACCAAAATTTTGGAATCAAATTAGGAAGACATGGTACACATGTAAAAGAAACATGCCTTTACTGCCGAAATCTAAATTTTAAAGGTTTGCAATTCAACAACCGTACAAAACACTAGCGAGTCAGCGACCATGACCGAAAACTAGCGACGACGAACTCGACCTCGACTCTCACAAATCCTTTTAACTTCAGTTGACGAACCCACTTTTTACTGATTTGTTAGGACTGCTCGGAGTTGTTTTGAGCTGGGATTTTGAGAGTATTTTGATGACCTTATGGAGGTATTTCAATGCTGTTTTGTGATTGAATTTCCAGCAGTAACACAGCTGTTTTGGGGTTCGGTTTTGAGCTTAGTTTCAAGCTTGTTTTTTCGGGCCCTTTTAGAGAAAAATCAACATTAGATTTAGTACAGGTTTTGGGACAGTGTTCGGTGGTGTTGGGGCTATTTTTCGAGCTAGATTTTGCAACTAGCCATTTTCAGGCTGGATTTTGGGATGTTTTTAGAGGAGGTTATGGCTGCCTTTTTTTGGTTCAAGTCGATCAATTCCCCTCCTTTGCGTATGTGTATTTACGCGAAGGAAAAACGAGGATATATGGATTGTGAGTGGGGGAAAAGCATGGGGGACAAGAAATGGGGGATAAGGGAAAGTGGAGTGAGGACACGCGTAGGAAAATGGGAGCGGGAAAGATGGAGTGAGAAGTGAGGTATTGGTGAGATGAGTGGGAAAAAATTTAAGAATGGTCAAAAATTAGGTGCTCACGCCGGGCGGGACAGAGCCGGCGTCTCGAGGAGTCTCACCCCTCGCCCTTGCGCCAACCCTGTGCACTTGAGGGGGGAATAGCCTCCATCGCTGCCACCTTCTCCTCAGGGACAGATGGCTCATGAGCCATAATAATTTCACCCTCCTCGGGCTCGTCTCTGAGCCAAAAAATTAAGTCTGAGTCAAGCTCTCGGGAGCTAGAGGTTTCCTTTGTCTTACAAGCCAACCTTCTCCTTGGTTTCTTTCTTTTCGAGCTCGGGGGACTCGGGACCTCCTCCTTTTGTTCTCTCCGGCTGTGGCTCTAGGTTGACCCAAAGTAGGAGGATCGGTGGGTAGGTCTTCGCCCCCTACCAAAGGCTAAGCTCGATGGTCTTAGGCAAGCCTACAAAAAAAGGAAAAAAAGCAATGAGGACATAGTAATGAAAAAAAAGAAGGTTTAAGGCTACTTATCCAGGGTAAGGAATCATACCGTGAGATCGGGCCTCCCAGCGGCCCTTCGAGAGCTCGCGCCACGAGCACTCAGCATAAGGCATCTGCGAACAAATGCCTCTGATCCACTCCTTGAGCCTAGGAATGGCATTTGGAACTCGAGCGAGGTCTACACCACAGCAAACACCGATAAGAAAAGGGAACATAAAACATGAAATCGACGTTTAAAAGTAGTTATAATTACGTGATATGTTCCACTTCTCGGGGAACGACCTCCACTCAGCAGGTATCAGGTCGGAGATCCTCACCCAGACAAAGCGTCCTTGCCAACCCCGATCCCGGTCCTCATCGATTCTCAAAAATGGGGATTTGCTGGCCTGACGTACAAGCTTTATCAGTCCCTCCCAGAAGATTCGGGGACTGTATAAGTGGAGCAGATGATCGATGATAAACATGCACGAATCGATCTTGTTCACAAAGAATCTGAGGAGGATCACGATCCTCTACAATGGTGGGTGAATTTGGTTGAGGCATACGTCGTACCTCCTGCAGAAGTCCAAGATGACCGGGTCCACCGGGCCCAATGTAAAGGGATAAGTGTAAACACTTAGATATCCCTCAACATGTGTAGTGATATCGTCGTCGGGCCCGGGAATCACTACATCCCTATCCGCCTAGCCATAGTCCTTATACCGCCTCGCATTGACCTTGAATCAAAGAGGGATTTTCAACCTTGAAGTCGCCATTGACCGAACACCCCCGGGGATGAATATTTTCAAGGGGACTCGGCTGCCGGTTCATCAGATGCCGTGCCCTGAACGGACCTCTCAATGACGACCACATCAGGGGCGGTCTCCTCGACCTTGGTGGTCAGCCGCGAAGAAGAACGAGCATCTTTCTGGGGAACGGTCTTGGATGTCTTTGCCATTTCCTTTAGCTAGTTAGAAGGGTTTGAAACTATGAAGGAGAGTGAGGAGATGAAGGGTGAGAACTTGCTAATAAAAACAAGCACACTGCCTAAGTAAGGGGTAAAAGAAAGGTTGTAACTTGAAGAACGAAGGTAAGAATATTGAGGGATGAAAGAAGATTGTAATATCTTAAAAGATCGAAGGTAGAAGCTTGGTCAAAAGTAAAAAATAAACGAAGGAAGAGGTATTTATAGGGGCTTGGTGCTGTTTCACATTTAGGCACGACCTGTCGACGGCTAACATGCGTTAAGAGTCATTATGATGCGACTGACGGGACATTTCGATTTCTTTGTCGTTTTGTGTCGCAGCGTGTTGAAGAAGAGATCGAAGAACTCATGTCGTTTCTCGTCGTTTCCGTAAAACTTACTCTCCGAAAAATGAGGGGACTATCTGTATACGGGTGAAACCGGACCCACAAGCCGGCCCGACTCCCGATAAAATAGGTCGAGTAAGGAATGCGATGACAGGGAACCGGAATCGAAGTAAGGTACTCATCGAGTCAGGCACCGGGGGCACGACGCTCGCCCTCGAGTATATCGAGGCCTTGACCCCGGGATCAGTCCAAATCCCAAAAGACTTCGGAGAGTGTTATTGGGCAATCAAACACGATTAACGAAAGGTCGTAATATCCGTGACTAATCGGGTATCACGGTACGGATCTCGGCACGGATCTCGGCACATACCAACAGAAATCCAATAATTAGTTAAACAGGAGATTTTTACCTTTTATAAAATTGTACCTAGAGTGGGATTCCCTTACTATATAAATGGGAGTCTAATTATTCATTGAATACATTGTAACACGCATCCCAAAGCAATATACTATTATTCACTATTATTCATTATTCTTATTCTCGTTCATCAGTGTTGGCCATTGTGAGTCCGGATCGAGGGTAGATATTTCATCAAGGCTGAAATTATCCTCCTCACATGGTTTGAATTTACTATATATTTATTTGTTTAATCTAACGCAATTTATCGTTCGTATCGAATTAATCCACGCATCCTTAAAACCACTTACAAATTTAATTATTATCCATTTTTTAGGGTAAACATAATTAATAAAGGAGTAAGAAAAATCAAATTAGATCTATATCATTGGATTTCAACTCGTAAAATTGTCATTTAAATTGTTCGTTTGTACTAAGTTCTTCCTAGTCCTCTACAATGAAATTAAACCAAAAGATTTCTGAAGGGTAAAAAGGGTCGTCCGATGCATAAAGTATTTCGCATTCACACAAAGTCTGAAAATAGTTATATCCTAAGGGGTGTGATTTAGATAGTATATCATAATACAAGTATTAGTGATTGCTTCTACAGCTCGAATTCGTGACCTATAAATCACATAGAGATAATTTTACGTTGTTTTAACGCTCCCCAGATTTCCGAAGGGTAAATAGACAAAAAAAATATTTATTAATTAGAAAGCATATTAGTAGTGCCTTTTCTTAATGTGTTAAAAGATCGTTGCTCTGATGGTAAGCACCCTCCACTTCCAACCAAGAGGTTGTGAGTTCGAGTCACCCCAAGAGCAAGGTGGGGAGTTCTTGGAGGGAAGGATGCCGAGGGTCATTTGGAAACAGTCTCTCTACCCCAGGGTAGGGGTAAGGTCTGCGTACACATTATCCTCCTCAGACGCCACTAGTGGGATTATACTGGGTTGTTGTTGTTGTTGTTGTTGTTGTTAAAAAGATCTTTGCTAAATTGATGTCGACGAAAATCATAAGGCACGTGACAGTGATCTAGAAAGTGAGACACGTGGCCCGCAAACACTAGTGTTTCACTTTGCCAGAAAACCTTACCTTGTTAATTAATCAGGTAACAGCCTCCATTTTGTATCCACATGGAAGCTGGAAAAGTCTGCTAACTCAAGGGTCCCACTCACGAGCCTCCTGACACGTGTCATTATGTTGTGATCTCTACCTCAGCGGCCTTTGCCTTTAAATGATTCTGGGTACAACAACTGAAAGCCGACATCCCGTCCTCTGCTCTCAAGGCTAATATCGTCTTTTGACATCAGTTTAATGGCACCGTTACTATTTAGAGAAAATGAAAAGGTTCGTAATTAACTGTTTCTAAGAATTTTTTTTTTTAATTATTTTTATAAGAGGAAATCCACAGCCGTTATATTTGGTATGCATTTGGTAAGTCTTCCCCTATGTAATAGCTTGCAAACCACATAGGGGAGATAAATCGCACTAGGCAAGTCATATGCGACAGACTCAACCTAGAAAGCATTGAGAGGGATTCGATCTCAATAAGGATGACCGTACTCCAAACCAACTGGACAACCCCGAAGGGTTCTAAAAATATTTTATAGCTATAAAAACTTATGATTACGTTACCCCAAAATGTCCTATTTTATGAGAGGCAGTGGAAAAAAGACTCAAGTTTTTTCTATATTTGATAACTATGTGGTCTTAACCTCTCCATCTATTCATGCAGATATATGATTTTATTGCGATTACATTTTAATAAAAATACTGGGATTACTATTTACTAGGACAGAAAGCTGGACGAGACAAGTAACAACAACAACAACAACCCAGTATAATTTTACTAGTGGGGTCTGAGGAGGGTAGTGTGTATGCAGACATTACCCCTACCATAAGGTAGAGAGGTTGTTTCCAATAGACCTTCGGCATCCTTCCCTCCAAGAACTCCCCACCTTACTCTTGGGGTGACTCGAACTCACAAGCTCTTAATTGAAAGTGGAGGTTGCTTACCATCAGAGACAAGTAAAAACAGTATACAACATATCATTTTACTTTAACTCATGTTAACAGTAAGAACTGGTTTAATATTTTGCATATATTTAACTTATATATCAAAAGTATATATGTCTTTGTTCTTTAAATTCGCGAAGTTATATATATCCTTACATAGAATGAAATGGATAAAATACATTTTATGATTTTTTAATATAAAAGTATTGTCATTAAACAAGCAAAACTATTAACTTCTGAATTCACACAAAATTAAATATGTTGATATTACTATTTCCAATTCTATTGCTCTACCCTTACTATCGATAACTACTTCTAAAACCACTGAAACAAGACAAATGTTTTTTCTCCGTTCGATGTTTGGTATCTACGTTAGAATTTGATTAATCCAAAATAATATTGGAAGATCCCGCTTTGAGATAAAGCTCTTCCTACTTGAGACGATTCTATTTTTAAAATTCAAATTTGAGACCTCTTATTAAGTATAAAGGGATATTTTATCATAGGTCACATGCAATTTTTAGTGACGGAGAACCGTTAAACGTATCTTCTTGGGATAAAAAGACCTCGGGAGCGTGCATCTAAGACTTATTATCTAAATGTTACTCCATCTGGTCCACAATAAGTGACTTTTTGGCTTTTTATTTTGGTCCAAAATAAGTTTTATTTTACCTAATCAAGAAAGAATTAATTTTATTTTTTAAAAATTTGCCCTTATTTACATATATCCTAATGTGTCAAGGTAATAATTAAGTAAGGGTAATTTAGTGAATATATCTTTATACTTTTAGAAGTTCGTATTTTTCTTAAGGAGTGTGCCAAAGACTAAAAAATTAGTTAGTATGGATCAGAGGGAGTAGTAACAAAATACTCATTAATTTAGTTAATTCTCAGTCGTACACCAATGGAGCAGTGAGTTCCACTCTATAAATATTTGAACAATTATAAAAACTTAATTGGATAAAATTGACCAGCAAAGAGCACGCAGTTGGTAGGGTTAGAACAAAACAGATTCCTCAGGTGTCGGCTAAAAGAATTCAATTATTACAATTATTCATGGCTTAAATTAATCATCCTGCTGTACTTGTAATGCATTTTTGGATTTTTCTCTAATTTCAAAAAATACTCTCATATTTTCAAATTTCCATTGGAGTATGTTATAGTTTATGCTTATTTATAAAAAATAAGCAACCTTATTTATTATTATTTCTACTCAGATCGCTAACCTCAAGGACAGTTTCACGTACATTTAGTTGGAAGGCAAATATTAAAATGCTATTCTTTGGGAAAAAACAAATACACTGCATGTGAATTGTATGAAGTAGTGTGAAGAATTATTTGAGAGGAGGAAGTTGCAAGTGAGCTTTTGTACTTATTATTAATGATAATGGTGCATTGGAATATGATGTGACATCATAAGCAAAGAGTTTTATTGGGAAAAAATCGCATGAAATCTGAAGGTCTCATATGGACAAGAGGAGGGAACTAATAATCAACGGTAAAGGGTCAAATATAATACTTTACTTTTGAAAATGGTCTAAAAATACCTCTCGTTATATTATTGGGTTATCTATATCACTGCAGTCATACTTTGGGTTTAAATATACCCCTCATTTAAACGGAGGGACACGTATCATCGTCATGTTGCTCAATTCTAAATATCTCTTAATTAATTAAAAAGACTCATTACACATACCCGAAAAATAATTTTTTAAAGCAATTTTTTTTGTAAAAACTGAAAAAACTGAAATTATTTTTACTAAAAACTGAAAATATTATTTTTCAGTTTTTACAAAAACAACTGCTTTAGAAAAAAGTGAAAAATATTTTCTAAAACAATGTTTTTGTAAAAACTGAAAAAAAGAAGAAGATGAAAAATAATTTTCTAAAACAATTTTTTTTTTGTAAAACCTGGAGAAAAACTGATTTTTTTTTACTAAAAACTGAAAAAACGAAAATATTTTTTTTTTATTTTTACAAAAAAAAAACTGCTTTAAATAAAGTTGAAAAATATTTTCTAAAATAATATTTTTGTAAAAACTGGAAAAAAAACTAAAAAGTAATTTTTTAAAGCAATATTCTTGTAAAAACTGAAAAAATAAATATTTACCTTTTTCAGTTTTTAGTTAAAAATATTTCAGTTTTTTTCAGTTTTTAATTGTTTTAAAAAATTGCTTTTCAGTTTGTATTTTTAGTTTTTACAAAAATATTGTTTTAGAAAATATTTTTCAGTTTTTTAAAGCAATATTTTTGTAAAAACTGGAAAAAAAATTATTTTTTTCAATTTTTAGTAAAAAATATTTTTAGTTTTTTTCAATTTTTACAAAAAAAAATTATTTTTCGGGTATGGATAATGGGTCTTTTTAATTAATTAGGAGATATTTAGAATTGACCAACAAGACGATGACATGTGTCCCTCCATTTAAATGAGTGGTATATTTGAACCCAAAGTATGACTGCAGGGGTATAGATAACTCAATAGTATAACGAAGGGTATTCTTAGACCATTTTCAAAAATTTATGGGTATATTTGACCCTTTGCCGAATAATCAATGATAAAAGTAGAGGAAGGGAAATAATCAGTACTCCTTTTAGATTTAACATTCCTATTGTACAATTTTGGAGCTTCTTATTTATCGGGGGGTCAATTTTATCAATTTTTGAAGTTATATGAGACAAGCTTAATTACAAGAAAATAACAATATATATACTGCATTTCCCTCATCTCAAAATAATGAAATAATCTTCTTTAAAATATTCACTACTAGAAATTCGCTAAAAACCGATCAAAGTTGGTTGGTTATGGCCAATTACCGACCAAAACACGACCATTAGGGTGTGAACGGTGTTTTGATGGTCGGAATGGCTTACTGACCAAAGTTGGTCGGAAATTACAGACCAACTTTGGTCGGTAGCTTAAAACGACCATCTAACAAGTTTAAGTACTTACCGACCAACTTTGGTCGAAAATATATTTTATTAATTTAATTTTACTGATCAAAGTTGGTCGGTTTAACTAAATTATATTTTTTATTAATTATTAAAATTTAAAATAACCGACCAACTTTGGTCGGTAATTAAAAAAATATATTTTTTAAAAATAATTAAAATTAAACATTACCGACCAACTATGGTCGGTAATCTCAACAGTGCCGGCAAAATATCGACCAAAGTTGGTCGATAATGTTGAATTCTGGGAATTCAATGTTCATTAACCGACCAACTTTGGTCGGTTTTTCTGGGTTTAATTTTGGCATAAAATGCCTGTTTTGGCAAGTACACCACCTGCCAGCATACCAATACACCTAATAACAACAACAACAACAACAACAACAACAACAACAACAACAA